>JXXA01007144.1:0-31362 GCA_000956255.1 Anopheles punctulatus
GTTTGATTCTGTCGTGTTGTCGTGTTTTGTTTTTCTGTTTTTGATTTTGTAACTCTCTCTTTTCGTTTCTTTGTTGTGTTTTGTTTCATATTACTTTTTGCACTGGGACACAGGGGCGAAGGCATTTTCGCCGTAGCAAACTTGTTTCTTGTTTGTTGTTGTTGTGTGGAATCGATCGATTGTACGTTGTGAATACATGTGTACTTATATCGCTAACGCCGGAAATGCACTTTGCGCCACATTTACGTTACACGGCGCTCACACGGGTAACTGGAAAAATGGTAAATACTTTCAATGGGTTTTGTCGTAAGTATTTTTGTGCCCGTACCCGGACACGTAACCGGACTGATCGACGAGATCCTTGCGACCAGCGATACCCTTGCCCTTGCCCGTTTCATCGAACCGCTGCTTGTGCGACCCGGTGTACTTGGAAGTGTCTGTTAGGCGGGCTACCGTTTCAGCCGCTTTGCCGGGCTGGAACAATGGGGAGAAAAAACAAACGATTGTTTTTCAATTAACTTTTGATTTCTGGTGGACATTCACAATACTGCTAGGCTATGATATTAGGATCGTTAAGGAATTAACGAAAACAAAGTCATTCCATTGGCTTTTTCAAAAAGACAGCTAAGCTGAAGCACATTCTAATCTTTAACATCAGCATGGACCATCTTTCACACATGATACATTTTCATCAGTTTTCTTCAGCTCTTTTTTTATCATACCCCAGATCACACTACCAACACTCACCGTGGCATTGTGAACACCGGGAGCACCACAGTTGGCCATTTTATTCTTGATCTCCTCCAGCTCCACCTTCTTCGTTTTCGCCAGATCGTCCAGGAATTTGTTGTAGTCTTCGAAGGTCAGCTTCATCGATTTCAGCTTCTTGAAGTGTATGCCCGTATCGGTGGTCGTTATCTTCTTATCGATAACCTAGAATTTCAACGATGCGTTTGCATTGGTCGCATCTCGACGTGAGTTGAACGGGGGCGAATGCACAAAGCACCTTCCCACTGACTCACCTTCGCCTGCTTCATCCACTTATCGCTCTGCGATAGCGTCAGATGCTTGCCATCCGATTTCGTATCGCCAAACTTGGAGAATGCCTTAAACTGTTCCTTAAAGGCCGCGTTCGATACCGGCTTGGCGGCGGCGGCAACGTTCGCTTCGGTTGCTTCTTCGGTCGGTTTTCCGCTGGGTTCTTCCTTTTTTACTTCCTTCGCGTCAAGGGCCATTTCGGCTACTTCCACCGTTACTTTGTCCACAACGTCGCTACCATTTGGTTGTGCAGCTTCATCCGCCATAATGTGAGAGCTGGAATTAGAGGAAGGTTATGGAATGCAGTTAGTTTGTGGTCAGCCACGAAAACCAAAAAAACAAGTATTCATTGCAGCTTAGTCGCTCAACGCTACACACCGATGCACTGCGACATGTGTGTACATCTTATCGCAATGGCGCTATGCTTGCTTATGTTTGCCAAAATACGGGAAGCAGCAGAGAGGTCGGAGTATGTATTACTTGGATGTGCTATCGTTCAAGCTGTTGGGCCAGTACTGTGTCTCTCTCATCTGTTTGCCGTGTTGCTGCGAATAGTCGCTTAGTGGGATGGATAATTAGCACCCGAGTTGCTATGGTTGCAAATAACGGACATGTCAGGTACCACCATTTGCTTATGTTACTGCCTGTTTTTAAACACTACAGGACGTGAATAAAACCACCAACACTAAAAGAATATGGAGGTCTTACAATATTAATTGAAATCGCGATCATGTTTAAACAGAGCTAAAACAGCGACCAGAAACGATATAGTATGAATCATCCATGCACTCAGGCGTTGACGACTTTCGATTACATTAAACAATTCTTCTGCTGTATACACATTCGCACAACACGATTGCATAGGAGCATAAAATAACCCGACCGGAAATGCAATAAAATCCCTATCGTTTCCTATCCGATGGCGTCTCGATTAGGCCACACCATCAGCGCAACTACATATCATGTATCATCAGATAGGAGCGCCATAATTAGTGTTCCAACCGCGCCACAGGTGGTAGCGCTTCTAGTCGCCACCTAGGCAGTGTCCAAAATTATATTCATGAAGACAGTACGCAACAAGCGTAAACGCTTGTACCGAAGAGACCTGCCTTGTGCCCTCCATGTGGTGCCATGTTGATCGATCAGTGTAAGTGCATGAACACGGTGTATGCCACTCCATTGCCGGGTAATGTTTAGCCAATTAGCACTGGCGATAAGTATAGGTCACCGAGCAGGTGATGTTTACAGCATGTACCAACGGGGTGCCTGTACCAGGTTGGACGTTGCTTCTTCTTCTTGACGAGTGACTGACTAAACGCTTCAATGTTTGAGCATCAATTTTACAGTTTAGCGCACACGCAACCGGACTGATGGTGTAGTGATCCGCAAAAGTGACTTGAATGTGCGCGGATTATGGAGTGATTGGTTCATTAAGTCGTTTTAATTTCATTATCCACTCTCGTGCAGCCGTGTACAACAGGAGGGTGTTAAGCATTACCAAGCTCATCTGCCCCATTGTTTACGGACAGATTGTACTGATAATGGCGTGTACATCGCAAGGGCTCATGATGACTTTGAAAACATTGCTATGTCGTTTTTTGAATGCACACCTACGACACGGTCGGCTGTCTTGTGAGAGGAGGTCTAAAGACAAATCATGGGAAAATTCAAACATAACTCCGGCCAGGTGCAGGCTACGAAAAAGATGCGCAAAATTAAATATGTACACAACGCCAGTGAGCGTTAGCGTTGCGCACCCTCCTTTCGTTTGTGATGGATCGCTGTTCCATTCTCATTCCGAGGGTACACATTTCATTACATCATCGTGCTCATCGCCGAGCTTGTGGTCCGGATGGGAGTCGTTGTGTCCGTTGTGTGTCGCTCCATTGGGGTGCTGCCGATGTTGGCGTCCTCCAATCTTCATCCGTCCCCACACCACAACTAGCGCCCCGGCTAGGGCGGTCACCAAAACAAACAATATAATTTTAGATATTACTTCACATCACACTACTGGACGCCGCCTTCGGTCGGTCTGGGCAAATTGAGCAAGGCAGCAACTACATTGCTATGTGATTTTTTCGCATCTCCCAGACGTGACCGAAAGTGTTCCCCACAGTTTGTGATTCAAGTAGGAAAAATATCTTTAAAAACATGTTTACATGCATTAAGCCAAGAAAAGTAGTTAGTTTTACAGTATTGCGACCCCATGATACTGTGGCGTTGTCAACGTCAACGTGCAATGATGTCATGATTTTTTAGAAACTGATATCGAAAAACATCACACCACAAAATCGTCGCACCGTGTGGTACGTGTCACATTCGCCGGACGATTGCGAGGCAATAAAAGTAACGATTCTTTTAAAGAAAGCAAAAAAAAGTTCTGTTTCTATTCCTAGTTTAGCACTTTGTTCGCTGAACGAGTAAAGGAGGGAACAGGGTTCAACGAGAGGTTAATAAAACGACGATAAGTTCCCAGCAGATGACGACGATTGGAAGATAACAATCGTTTATGAGTTAAATGTCGGAGACTTGGCAACTTAGTGCTCTTGATGATAAACGTCCTTAGATACTGACCAGATCACAAGATTGCTTAGACATATATCATAAAAAAAATATTTTAAAAATTCAATTGACTCCACATATTTTTGCTAGTCTGATGCAGAACTATTCTTTGCAATTTGTTACTAGTCACACTTACAAATGTTGTAAAAATTAGAAACATATTTAGGCGAGACAACCATGCAGAGGAATGATATATACTGAACAAATTTGTACTAAACTTTGTTTTAAATCCATCCAGTGTAAGAGGAAACTGATTGAAAGTGGTGAACACTTTTCCCATAACATCACAGTCACCTGTGCTGTTAACACTTTACACTCACTAAGATTTTAGTACAAAGACTGCATTAAATGAAACTGCTGAGAGTGAGGCATCTCATGACCTACTTAACAGATTCACGATGGCTGACAAAAACAACGCTACATTCCTAGTCTTTTGATACATTGCATTTTCAATGCTTAAACACCGCAGGAATGAGTCATCAGGGAGGGTGACAAAAAATGTTTCCGAGCAAAGAACCCATTGACTAAAAGCGCCAAGGATCAGCGTACGTCGGAAAATGTGCCAAAAAAAGGGTGTGTTTTATTGTGTGTCTTTTCCAACCGAGTTCCTTATAGGGCTTCCTGCTCTTTCTTACTCTAATTCCGTACTGACCTTTGGCGCACTTTTTTTTTGGAAGGAACCACATACACACAAACACATCCATCCACACGTTAGTTGGCGCGCACTTTCCCTTTTCAATGCGCATATCCTTTGCCTGGTAGCTAAACGTAAACAAAGGGCTCGTCTCACCACAGCGAAAGCTTGGAAACGGAAACACTCCACAGGACGAAAGAACGCCGTTCGAGCTGACATTTACACCATGGCGGAAAAGGTGGGCCGAAACGGTGGTGATGTCATAAAACGAAATCAAATCCAGGAAGGCTCCGTGTGGCTGACCAGTTGGGTGGGTTCGCGTTAATTTGTCCCATTACGCGGTTAGCGTTAGATTAAGCACCATTTGCTTAGTTAGGCCGTGGCGGGCAAAGTTACGACCACGTTCTGTTTTGCTTTTCAAAAGTCGTTCTTAGCTTTGGTTGCGTGTGGACAGACGACTTGGCCCGTTCCATGGAGGAGATTATATCCGCTGGATGCATGGGGATATTCGGCTCATAAAAGTACATTCCACCGAGGGTGCTCTGGTGGATGTGCGTTTTTCGTTTTTACGTTTTTACCCCAGCTTCTGCATCCCAAGGGGGGAAAAATCACGTCCCGTACCGCGCACAGTGGAAATTGCGACATTGCGCATGAACAACTATTGATCCAAGCATCAGGACCGCGTCGGGACGGGAATTGCTCCCATCTCACATCACCATCATCATCGTCATCACGAGCGCCAGAATCCCGCTCATGATGCAGCGCTCCATCGCTGAAGGGGAGTGTAGGAGATGAATTTATTCTGTGTTTTTCTCTGACGAGGGTGGTTTCGCTTTTTTGGACAATGGCCAAATAAAATTCACTACGCACGATTTGTTGCATTCATATTTAGAAGACCACTCAATAATATCACAGTACTCTCCCACGGTGTGGATCCTGTTGCTCTTGACCACAATGCGAAGTGCTCCATCACTTCGGGGTAACATCATAGTATACACTGGAGGGAAAGGTTTTTAATTACCTTTACACTAGACAGCACACACGTTCACGTACCAAATTTTGGGTTCGGGAGATTTACTTTAACGCAGTTTTAAAAGTGCTCCAAACTGAAACTTGTTTTGATGAATATTATTTCTACAGAGTTTCGAGTTTCTGCCACTCGAGATGATGACGACGACCACTAACCGCAGGGACGCGCGCGCGAGACTAAACCCCGAGTGAGTACTAGATGTAAGACGACGCGCGGGTCGAATACTAGTGCGCTCTCACCATAGGTACGGCAAGATAATACGCACAGCTCCACAGATTTTATGTCAAATGTGTCAAACATTCAGGGTAGCACAGCACTTGTTATGAATAAAATGAAGATATACATGCGTTATACATACATACTTTATTACATTTCACCTATTTAATGATTAATTCAATTCAATTTGAATATCCTACGTATGGACGATTTCTCGTTAGTATGTTCAATGATGTTTGACACCCTTGCAACCGAATGGAAGCTGAACCTTGGAGAAAGAGGTTGTTAAATTTAAATTATTAAAAAATAGATAAATGGATTGGTAATTTGATAGATAATGTTACTGAAATTTGAAAACAAAATGAAAAACGACACAAACGAAAAATCGGTACAAAAAAAGAGCAAGCCACCGTGTGCATCATATCCATTCGTGCATAGACGTTTATTTGCCAACAGCTCCGCACAATCCACTTTATCGAATCGAACAGAATCAGTAACTTTTCACTTGAATCAGCTAAATTAACAGTATCTACTGTACCCACGCTCTATTCTTTCTGGCTCTCTATGCCTTCACTTTGCCGTCTTCCAGTTCGCCCTTCGCGCTTGGTTCCTTACCCTTGCCTTCCTTCTCCTTGTTCCAGCTGGCCAACCCGTCCGGCAGAGTGGTATCCTCCTCGAACGAACCCGTACCTTCTACGAACTCCTCGTACGTTGACTTCTCCGGGAATGGGCGCTTGCCGAGCAGCTCGATCATATCGTCCCGGCTGAGAATTTCGTTCTTAAGCAACCGCTCAGCCACCTTCTCCACGTCGGCCCGGTGTTTCGTCAGCAGCTCCTTTGTGCGTACGTACGCCCGATCGATCAGGGCCCGCACCTCTTCGTCGATGATCTGGGCTGTCTGCTCCGAGTACGGCTTGGTGAACATCGGGTCGCCCGGCTGCGAACTGTCGAAGCTAACGTTGCCCACCTTTTTGTTCATACCGAAGCGCGTAATCTGTGCATACGCACTGTCCGTAATCTTTTTCAGATCGTCTTGGGCTCCGGTTGTGATGCGCTCGAAGAAAATCTCCTCCGACACACGGCCACCGAGCGTCATGCACATCCGATCGTACAGTTGCTCGGTCGTGAGTAGATACTGATCCTTCGGTAGGTACTGCGCGTATCCCAGACCCTTGCCACGCGGAATAATCGACACCTTGAGCAGTGGGTCCGAGTGTTCGAGGAACCAACCGCACACGGCGTGACCCGCCTCGTGGTACGCGACCGTACGTTTCTCTTCCGGCGACAGCACGTTTGTTTTCTTCTCCATCCCGGCAATCACACGCTCAATCGCCTGCTCGAAGTGTTTCATCACGATCGATTCGTTGAGATCGCGCGCCGCAATCAGGGCCGCCTCGTTACACACGTTAGCAATATCTGCGCCAGTAAAACCCGGCGTCAGGGCGGCCATCTTGCGCGCTAGATCCGTCTTGTCAAGGTCCGTCTTCAGTGGGCCCAAATGCACTTTGAAAATCGATGCTCGACCTTTAATGTCCGGCGCGGGTACATAGATTTGTCGATCGAAGCGTCCCGGTCGAAGGAGCGCCTTATCCAGGATGTCGACACGGTTGGTCGCTGCCAGGACCACCACGTTCGTAGTCGTATTGAACCCGTCCATCTCCACCAGCAGCTGGTTAAGGGTGTTTTCCTGCTCAGAGTGGCCACCGAAACTTTTGCCACCACGCTTCCGCCCAACTGCATCGATTTCGTCGATGAAGAGTATGCACGGTGCGTTCTTGCGTGCCATCGCGAACATGTCCCGCACGCGCGACGGTCCCACACCGACGAACATTTCCAGGAACTCCGACCCGGACACGGTAATAAACGGTACGTTCGCTTCACCGGCCGTTGCCTTCGCTAGCAACGTTTTACCTGTACCGGGTGGGCCCGTTAGCATTGCTCCTTTGGGAATTTTCGCACCGAGATCGATATACTGCTGGGGGTTCTTGAGGAAGTTCACGAATTCCATGATTTCGATCTTTGCTTCCTCGCAACCAGCAACGTCCCTGCACGAACGAAAAGATTCGGTAAGCGAAATCAGAAAACAAATCTGGCTGCCAACCATCACATCACCACCTACTTGAAGCCGACGTTAATTTCGTTAGCATTGATTAGTTTGGCGGTCGATTGCATGACCCCACCGAACAGACCACCACCCCGACGGCCACCACGCCCCCCGCCCATCATCTCCGACGAGCGGCGCATCATGTAGACGAGAAAGCCGATGATGAGCAGCGTCGGCAGCAGGCCCGTTAAACTGGAAGCTTCTAGCTCGCTGCGATAGATGACGGGGACAAAGTTGACCGGTTCGATGTTCATGTCCGTTTGCACGTTTTCCAGATTGCGCTCGAACGAGTCGACGCTACCAATGTTGAACCACAGCACGCCCTACGAAAAAGAGAAAACAATAGTTAAATTGAACTTGCAGTGAAAGAAATCTAGAATTTCACTCACTTTAAAAGTGTTATTATTAGTAGAAATTCAACTCTTTCCTTACAAGACAATAGCTACAGTGATTTTACCCTTTTGTCATGAATTTTAAATGCTCCTAAAAGAGCACAGTTCTTCATTTTACCAGTAAAACAAAAAAAAATACGTACCGATGAGTCAGTAGCGTTGCCGGGCGTTAGCTTAACACGAACCCACTTTTTGTTCACCACCTCCAGCTTGTCGACGATACCACGAGCGAGGTAGCTGAAATCGGGCATAAAGCAAAGGTTTTAAATAGCGACATCGCTTTTTGTGCAAGGATTTGTTCCGCTCGCACGCACTTGTTTACGAATTCCTTCCACGCTATTTCCTTGTAGCCCATCTCGAAGAAAGCTATGGCCGAAATCAACGCAACACCGGCCAGCGCACCGAATATCAGCATCTTCTCCTTATCACCATCCTCACCGCCACCGATCGGGCGACCGGAACCACCGCCACCGCTCGACCCACCCTTATTGCCGCGGGCCGGCTGTGGTGAAAACATGCCCAGATTCCAATCATTCTTGCGAGAGGTAGCTCCAGGTGGTGCTGTGGACTGTGTGCTGCTGCCTGACTGTTCCGCCGGTCCAGCCTCCTTGTTGCCAGCGCTCTGTTCGGCCTTGTTCGCGTGCTTCTGCTGAGACGCGCTGGTACTGCCGGGTGGTTTGTAGTACTTTTCGAACCCTTTCGGTGGTTTCTCACAAAACACTTGAATGCGGTGAATGAACTCGTTCCACGTCTTGTTGCTTCTGGACTGAAGGTAGCTCAGGCTACGAATAATCTACCGGGATGGAAGGATAGTGATCTAACGATAATAAAAATGCACGAAGCAGGGCACTGAACAACAACCCGTTACCTGTTCACAATCGGGCCCGTTCACTGTACGGTGCGGTCTGTTTAGTCCGATGAGCACGGATTCGAGCTTTTTGGCTGTCGTTAGGACACGGTAGGCCATTGTAGTGCTGCGGAGGGTTTTCCTGGGATTTCTATACACTAGAACGTACTCATGCAAATTATCACCGCCCAAAGCTAGCCAACTGGGAAAGTACTTTAAATCATAATATACTTTATTACACAATCTTCGCAATCCTTCACAGCGCGATGCGTGTTGATGAAATTTTGCTTACAAGTTTCGTGCGTGTGCGATGAGGAGGTGAAGAAAATTGTCACACACAACAGTGCGTGTGTGTGTGCGTGTACCTTTTTGACAGCTGTGTGTCATAACATGCCGATGGCAGCCGGTTTCTCCCAAAAAAAAAAAACGATTTGCTGTGTTGCCAGTAAATGCGATGATACAGGGTTCGTAGGTCAATTTGTTTAAAAGTAACTTTACAGCATGCATAATTTACTTGCTGCTTACACTTTCGTATCACTTACAATAGAGTTATGGAAAAAACTCTAAACACTCTCTCTCAATGATGAATAAGCCGGTTCAGACACCGAGAGGTTTTACAAGCACCGTTTTTCTTGCGTTCTTTTGTAGGCTTACTGGCTGCACTGCCGCTGCGATGTTATTTCACAGTCATATGTTACGAAGCAGCGTGTGAAACGGAATCGTGCTAAAAAGTCTACGAACTAGGGAAACACGAGATGGTAAAACAATAGTGTCTTTGGCGAAGGATAGTGCCAGTTGTGTAGACTATCATCATAACGAATCACTGAACTTTGCGCACGATCACAAAAGTTCCCGTAAACTCCGGTTCCACTGAACTCGGCGCCTTTGTAACAATAGTTACAAGTGATAGAGCTTGGTCACTTCCGCATTTCGCCAGCATATCTGAACAAACCGTACCTGCTGGATACTCCCGGGGGAGCCGGAAGTTATCAGCTTTTGTTTTATTAGAACGTGAACCAGGAACACAATGGTGATATCGGCCGAACATGAAAGGAACGGGATTGCCGATTTCTTCACGCAGGTTGATCCTGAAGTTCGCAAAGTGACGCTAGCGATCGGCAATATCATCTCAAAGAACTCAATCAAAGAGATCACGTTGGAAAGTAAGTATTCGGGGGTACATTGGCGCCCGGTGTTGATTAGACGAGGAGCGGCAGTAAGAAAAAAGGCGTGCAACGCGAGTGCATAAGATATCGCGCTTATCTATCAATCGTGCTGGACATGGACAGCACGGTATGAGACAATCGGTTTTCGGTTCGCTTGATTTATGGTCGATGGTTTTGAAAGTTAATTAAACGGATTGGCACTACGATTATTTTCTCGCTGTTTGCCAAAGATTATGATAAGAGGGGAAAATTTTATTAGAAATGGTTGTTTATTTCGTTTTAGAATCCTTAAACGTCATGATGGAACATTGCCGCAATGCTGGGTCGTTGTTAGCGAAAAATATCGTAAAAACAGAGTACCTCTTTAAATATCTACTAAGCTACAACATCAGCCTACCACCGGACAGCTCGAAGGCAACGTTAATCGAGCAATGTTTGCAGCTATGGCAACGCAAGTACGGTAGCGCTTCGTACGTACCATCTACGTCCAACGATCAGCCTGGACCGTCGTCGTCCTCCGCCACGTACGCATTTCCTTCCACATCCGCCGACTCCAGTTGCTCCAGTGGTACCACGCTGCAGAATCACATCGACAACTACAACGCACTGGCAGCCTCTTCGAATGGAGTGTTTTTCAGCGAAAATACCAACGGCCCCGGGGAACCAGATGCGGAGGGCGAACCGCCCGGTCTGGAACAGTATCCGGTGAATCTGTTAGCGCTCGACTACACGGTATGGTTCTTTCTCAAGTGGAATCGTAACTCGCTCGATGAAAGTGCGTTTTGGGTCGATGCCAACTGCACGGTGATGTTGGAGATTAGTGAAACGCAGCAGGGTACGGAGCAAGTGTGCGGCCCACAGGACATCATTAACCTGATCCTGAGCCTGAAGTTCCAGTACAATTTTCAGTTGGTACCAAATATCATGTTCGACGGCTGCCAGGGCCGGTTAATGGATTCGGGCGTGTTGGCGCTGTCGTGTGGCGTCGTGTACAACAATCAACCCGGACCGGACAATCGGTTCGTGTGTTTGGGCGAATTTGAAACCCTGATCGGATTGCGACGCGATCCCACTGAAAACAATAACTGGAAGATACGAATGCTGAAGCTGTACATACGGTACAAAAAAGTGGACAATTTGCCTGCACTGGCAAATAGCAAAATGCTCAACAATTGCCTAATGATACCACTAACGATGGATATTGTGTAGGGTCCCAAATTGGATGATTTCGTATTCTCATCACCATGAACATCTTTGTACCTGCTCTCGGAGAATTAAAGTAGGCGATCGGTACACGAATGTGCAATTTTTTTTTTAATTTGTGCGATATGGCTTGGGTGACTACTGTGCCTTATTATGTAAGAATTTTGTATAAATAGAACAATAAAAGTATTTTGAGTAGTAGCTGAACAACAATTTGCGCTTGTTTCGTTGAATTTGCAGCATTATGTTCGTAGAAGGAAGAATTTGTATTGGAAGGTTCAAGTAAATCATTTAATTGTTTTGTTCTACATACCGCACTCTTCATTTTCGTATTTTATATGTAATTTATAATAATGTATCATTTAACAACGTGTATATGGGAGATGAAATTAAATAATCATGCGAAAGTAAACAAACTTCACAGTCACATTGCGCTAGTAGTGGTGTGGCAAAATGTCAAAACACACGTAGCAAAACATGACACCGAGCGAATAAAACACTCGGTAGCTTCATCGAAAATGGACGCAGCAACCGCGAACGATTTATTGTCATTCAAAGAATTTCCGCTGATGAACGAAGCCAGTGGAAGCCAAAGTGCACAAATCAACATCAACTCACCGCAACGAACGTTATCCAGCCCGGATGATGAAGATGAAGCCACACCGCAAGGTAAGGAAACTGCTGCTGCCTCTGTTGATGAATCGTATGCATTATGGTGTTTTTTCCCCTCAAATCGTTAAAAGGCGACAAACCAGCAAAGACGGTCTCGATTTTCAGCTTCGAGTACTACCAACAATTTTTTGACGTCGACACCATGATCGTGGTGGATCGCATCGCCACTTCGATGATCCCGAAGCGCGCCCCAGCAAACTATCTGAAGCTAAACATTGCCACGAATCCGGATATGTACGGTCCAGTTTGGATCGTGCTAACGTTGGTAAGTGTGTGACGAAGCCGCTGTGGCAGACATAGACACGAAAAATAACGAGACTGTGTGTGGTTTTTACAGATTTTTACAATTGCTATATCGGGCAATATGGCAAGCTACCTGCAGAATGCTGGTGATCACCATTGGCGATACAACTTTCATCTGGTGTCATATTCGGCCACAGCCATCATACTGTACACGATATTGATTCCTAGTGCACTGTGGGGATTCCTCAAGTGGAGCGTACATCCAAACGAACTCGACCTGGATGAGGAGGAATCGCTTACACCGAGCCTGCTATCGTTGATCTGCATCTACGGTTATTCGCTAGCAATTTACATTCCAGTTTCAGTACTCTGGACAGTACAGGTATGATCAAATGTACGACACGAAGACACGGATCAAAATATATAATTATACCCTTTTCAATCTACGTTGCGACAGGTATCACTCATCCAATGGCTGCTGGTCATTACTGGAGCATTTTTATCCGGCTTTGCGTTACTAACGATTCTGATGCCAGCGGTGAAAAAATCCAAATATTCTCTGTTCCTGGTGCTAGCGATCGAACTGGCACATTTTGCTCTGGCGGCCGGGTTCATGCTGTACTTTTTCCATGCTCCGGACGTGGAAACGCCTGTTGAAACGCACGTGCAAAAAGTTACCTCCAGTGTGGTACTGAATACGACGATGCAAAGCAAGAGTGCGTAGGATCTTGATTCATGAACGGAAATGATTCATCAGGTGTAAAACATCCTTGTAATAGGCAAATAATAACATAATATATCACCTAGACGATGCGTTGAATGTCTTTAAATTAAATTAATTTAAAATTGAATTTTATTCCCAATTTTACGGTACGATTAGATTTTAATGTTCTGTTTTGGTTTTCTCTTTGGCCATGAAATAGTCAAAGAATATTTTCACATTGAGATGGCGCTGTGGAGTCCTTGCTCAAAAAATGACATACCGAAATGAAATTGTGTTAAATCAAATATGGTGCGTTGTTATCAAAACAAGAGATACAAGCATATAAAGAAAGTTGCGAGTAAGTTGCATAGTACAAATGAACTATGGTAGTCGCAATTGGTTTTGAAGGAAGTGCCAACAAAATTGGCGTCGGCATCGTTCGGGATGGCGAGGTGTTGGCTAACGAGCGTGAAACGTACATTACACCGCCCGGTGAAGGTATACCGCACAACTTTAGACTATACACCGTTTCTAACATGGTTTTGTTTCTCGCACCAGGATTCTTACCGAAGGAAACGGCTCAGCACCATCGTTCCTGCGTGCTAGACATACTAAAGCGCGCTCTGGATGTTTCGGGACTAGCACCGCAAGAGATCGATGTCGTGTGCTACACCAAGGGTCCCGGTATGGCACCGCCGCTTCTATCGGTAGCGATTGTCGCCAGAACCATCGCACAGATATGGAACAAGCCGCTGCTCGGAGTAAACCATTGCATCGGGCACATCGAGATGGGTCGACTGATCACGAAGGCAGCGAATCCGACCGTACTGTACGTGAGCGGTGGCAACACGCAGATAATTTCGTACGCTTGGAAGCGATACCGCATTTTCGGCGAAACGATCGATATTGCGATCGGTAATTGTCTCGATCGGTTCGCACGTATCATTCACCTTTCGAATGACCCTAGCCCGGGCTATAACATTGAGCAGATGGCGAAGAAGGGGAAGAATTACGTTCCGTTGCCGTACTCGGTGAAGGGTATGGATATGAGTTTTTCGGGCATACTGTCCTTCCTCGAGCAGAAGGCACGCCCTAAGGGAAAGCACAGTAAAGGGAAAAATGTCGAAGAGCAAGAGAAATGGTCCGATGAGGATCTATGCTTTTCTCTGCAGGAAACGCTGTTTGCCATGCTGGTCGAAACGACGGAACGCGCCATGGCACACACCGGTTCGAACGAGGTGCTAATAGTGGGCGGTGTCGGATGTAATTTACGCTTGCAGGAGATGATGGGCATTATGTGTGAGGAGCGTGGTGCCAAATTGTTTGCGACCGACGAGCGGTTCTGTATCGATAATGGAGTAATGATTGCACACGCCGGTTGGGAAATGTTTCGGTCCGGCACACGGATGGCGTGGAATGATTCGACCATCACGCAACGTTTCCGTACAGACGAGGTAGAAGTGTCGTGGCGCGATGATTGATCGGGCGAATGGAATAGTTTCAATAAATATACCCAGTTCGGGGATTTGTTAAAGACTACGTTTTAATGCACTTTACAGTTCACAGTTGGCGTATAGACTAGGGCTCGCTGGTTTGCCGATGCTCATCGTAACCTCAACGGTAGGCTGTTCACCTTCCTTCGCCAAGCGGTACCTATTCTCGCGACCGGCTTGCAGCTTGATTGGCACCATCGGAGCTGGTTTGCCCGTTTCGCGTGCGATGAATTCTTTCAGAAGCGGTGGCAAATCAATTTCTCGCGGGAATATCTTTTCCTGCCGCTCGGTTAACTTGCAGTACGTGGCTTCTTCGTGTTTGGACAGCAACCGGTAGTCCGCCTTGTAGGAAACACTCTCAATCTCCACCGGCTTTGGGTACTTTCGACCGCGAAATGTTTTCTCCACCGTCACGCGCACCTTTCGGGCTGGTTCCTGTGATTAAAAAAAAACAAAATTCGAGCGATCATGATAGCTATTTCCACTGGCTCTAGCAATAAACTAACAGTAGTACCTCATCCGGAAGCGCTTCCACGTTCAAAATCTTCATGAAGCTCGGTTCAGGGTACCGTTCGAACATACTCCTTACGACCACCCGACCCACACCGAAGTTTTTCAAGTTTCCCACAATTTCCCACAGTGTTTTTCCGCGAAAATCCGTCGTTCGGCCAATATATTTAATCGTAGCCATCGTGGTGTGTTGTTCCTTTGCGGCACAAAACCGTGTGAGTTATGCAAACTGTGTTTACGTTTCTTCTACTTCTTCGGTGTCGACATGCTGGATGTCAAACTTCGGAAATCTTCGGAAAAATGGCCCGAAGTACAAAACAGGTTGAAGGATCTAGCGACTGTGGGTTAATTATACAGTCAAATTTAGTAATTCTTCTTTATTTACGGTTTTTTTTCGAGCGATCGTGTATTTTTGATATTCTACTTAGAATATAAACATGAGATTTCAGCAGCCATTGAGATTCAAACTCAGTAGCTTTCCACAGTACATTGTAAATACGTTGAATAGTATCAGTATCTCGCAAACAGCCCATTCTTTCATTGTATAACTGCACCCTGTCACCCAGCTCGCTCATTTATCGTCATCAAGGTCGGGCATATAATTATAAGGAAGAACACAGTTAGAGCACATCCAGTTACAAAAGATAGAATAAATAGAATAATTTATTCATCGCATGTGGTGAGTACCGTGATTTTCGTTACATCTAAATATACACAGCAAATCTCTCAAAAACTCGTACCTACTCTCGAATGCCTGCACATAGCATCGTACACTTTGACTCCAGCTGGGAGGACCACTCCAGTGCCGCAACTCCAGCTGAAGAAGTAGACAGTATAGTAAAACCGTCGCAGTACAGCGTCCTAGCGCTCACATATTCTCCAGTCAGCTTCGCACCCATTACTCTACGCTCTCTACTAACTACACACGTGTGTTGAACAATAAATAGTGGTGTAAAAACACTTGGGTATCGTCTAGAACCGGCCGCGAACCTGGTTAATCCAGTCAAGGTAGTGGGCAACCTTCACGTACACTCCGGGCACGTTCGCTTGACCGCAACCGATGCCCCAGGATACTACACCAACCACCTGCCACACACCGTTGCGTTCGCACACTAGCGGACCACCGCCATCTCCCTTGCATGCGTCTTTGCCCTCCTCTCCACCGGCGCAGATGAAGCCCTGGTTGAGGTTGTACGAGTAACCGAGACGTGTTTGGCGCAGCTGATTCTGGCACTGGAAGTGATTCACAATCGGCACGTCCACCTCCTTCAGGATGTTCTGGTATTTGCCGTAATCACCGAATGCGTCCTTGCCCCAGCCAGTAGTCCAGCAGCGCTGTCCCGAGAAGTCGGTAAACTTGTCCGGCAGACAGGCGGGTGCGATGTGTGGTGCACTGGTCAAATCGACTGGGCGATCCATCTTTAGAATGGCCAGATCATTGTCCAGCGTGCCGGCATAGTACTCTGGGTGCACTTGTACGGAGATAACGTCCCGTTCAATGTACGGATAGAACTCGACATCGTGATTGACGTCCCACTCGCCAAGACGCACGCGAAGATCGAATCCGTTGTAGCTGTAAAACGATAGCGCATTTAGTGACCACTTCATGGTGTACTTAGTATTCAGCGTTGAACTTACGTCTTCACACAATGAGCAGCTGTGATGATGTACAGATTGTCAATCAAGGTACCGCCACACACGTAAACCGATTCCTTCGGGTCCTTCTTGAGGATCGCCACTTGCCACGGGTACTCGCCGAACTCACTGTCGCCATCGACGTAAACCGGGTTCTTAATACGACCGTTGATGCCCTGTGCATTACGTACGCCACATTTACCCAGGTTCTGGTTTGGAGGATTACGATAAACCGGACGACGGCAGCAAACCTGACGACCGCTGCACTGCTGTTGTAGTTGCCCAGGTCGTGCTCCGTAGTACGCTTGACGCTGTGGACACAAAAAAATAAGCAACAATCATTACCATCAGATTGCCCCTCTATATTGTACAGGCATAGTGTGTTTTCGTGTTACATGTTGTGTGTTTGTTATCAAAGTTTTATGAAAGATCTCCGATGAAATACGCTGTGTCCAATTTTCGCACGCCTATGGAAGTCCTCTACGTACCTTTTCGGTGGAGAAAGATTTTTCCTGTACCGAGGCAGATTCACCGACAACGGCCTCTTCGATCTGCTTAAGCGTACCCTTGTCTGCGTTTTGACCAGTCTCGAGCGCATCGGGCACACTGACGTCCGTGGCACGGCGTCGGCGACGACTGTTCGGGAAGCTGATAGTGGGACTACCTTCCGAGTTGCCCGGTGCCGGTGTGGGCACATTCTGAGTCGGAACGGAGGATGGAAGCCGTACGGTGTTAGTTGCGCCTGACACTTGCTGTCCCTGATAGTTCTGGTACTGCCGACCGTACTGAGCTCGGTTCTCATTGATACCGTTTGGCACGTTTTGCGGATATACGGATTGGTACTTGAAGTTACCAGCCGGACGGTAGGCATTGGTGCTATCACCGGCAAACGTCACGTTCGTGCTACGACCCAACTCAACGTTGTCATAGTACTCGTTCGGACCTTCGTCCCTCACTACCGTCGATGCGTCCCGGAAAAATGGCGGGCGTGGCCCGAAACCCGGCCCCACTGGTGGACCATAGCTCGGCCCAACCGGTCCGCCAAACGGTGGCGGCCGGTTGAAGCCACCAGGGCCCCCATAAATCGGGCCGGGTGGCTTGGTGTAGATAAGCTCCGGGTGTCCACCGGGACCGAACGGAGGAGGACGCGACAGAATCGGTCCATCGATAAATGTTGGCGAAGGTGGTCCATGCACGTGGTGCGGATGATAGATCGGCGGAGGTCTCGGATAACCACCGTGGTGGTTGTGATAGTGTTCGTGTTGATTGAACACGTGATAAATGTTTTGCTTTTTGGCCGCTAGCAGACCGCCAATTTTGTGGACAATGTTCTCGGTCGGTGTGACGTGCAAGTTTACAAGCGGCTTTAGCACTTTATCCCCGTACTCGTCCTTGGTCACCTGGAGCGACAGGAGCGGGTTGACGTTTATCAGCCCCAGGTTCAAGCCGTTGGCACTGAGCGAACCGAAATAGGGATTCGGGGCCGGATGGGGACCGTAGGGGTTGAGCGGGTAGCCGGATGGGTACGGCAAACCGAAGGACACTCCAAACGTTGGCACTACCTTCTTATCGCCACCACCACCGCCACCCAAACGCTAAAATAATACAATTGAAAAGTGACAGATTTGAATGGCATCATAGTAGGCGATCATTCACCGTGTGTCAATCCACCACGCTACGCACACGCTCACAACACAGACAGGCACGCACGCACACTTAGGCCGCTCCGTCGACCGGTTAATAGGCAAGCGCAAGCGTTTCCCATTAAAAACCCGGCCCGCCCGGCGTCTTTCCAGTGCCGGTGGTGACATTAAACGAGTAGCTCAGTGTGTGTATTTGTGTGTTACCGTTCCACCGCTGGGCCTCTAGGGGCAACGCAGCGGCTTCCACCTGAGCGTAAGCGGTGGGTAACGATTGTCATTTGTCAGCGTTTCAGTGTATTATTTTAGCGTACCATCATGTTTGGAGTGGATTTGCTGCTGATGGCAGTGGTAAGAAGGTTTATAAGTGTATTACCTCATAAGTCCGGAGGGAGCCCTTCAAAAGGATTAGGCTCGGGAAGACATCGTAACCAGAACGTGTTTAACCTCACTTCGGTCGTACAGGAAAAATCTTTCTGCTCTTCTAGCTCTTCGATTAGCAGAGCGTCATAAAAATCGGACCGTCGGGTAAGTAATGTTAATGTTGGGGAATTAGGAATTAGTGGATGGAGTAATGGAGCAGTGGAGTAGAGGTGTTTGGTCGTTTGTTGTTGTGTTGTTTTATGGATCTTGTAAACCGAACGGAACGGGGTTATAATGAAATTTTGAGCTTTCAGCATTAGTGTGTCAACAGTACCAGATCCGTGGTGTATACCCTGCGTTATCCCAGAACTTACCGGTTCAATGTTGGCCTTCGCTTGCGCCTCGTTCGATTTGCCCTCGGCCGCTTCTCGCTTGCTGATCTTCTTCGTCTTCATTGCAGAATCGGTGGTAGCATTTTTGGGCACACGCACCACAGTCATCGTGCCGTTTCCGTCGGTGATGACGACTTCGTCGGCAGCTGCCTCAATATCCGTCTTGAGATTGCGCGGGTCCAGCGGCAGAATCAAATCATCCTTGCGCCCAATCACATCTTGAGCCGGACACTGATCGTATGGTACGCACACGCAGTCCTCAATACCATTGCCGTTGGCGAACTGGCTGTATTGTCCTCCGTTGGAACCAAACTGACCACCACTGGAGCCGAACTGTCCCGCGTTCGATGCAAACTGTCCACCAGTCGAACCAAGCTGTCCACCGTTCGACGCGTACTGTCCATTGTTGTACTGGCTGTATTTGCTGTACTGGCTGTTGGCGGCATAGGTGCCCAGTCCGTTTGATGCGGCCGGTCCCTTGACGTTCAATTCCTTCTTGTACAGTGCCGGGTTGGACGAATGGAAGCCACCGGCCTGATTGGTACCCTGGTATGAAGCGCCCGTCTCGCCACTGTACAGCGAGTTACCGCCGAACTGTGCCGGGCCCTGATTGTACAGACCGGACTGGCTCTGACCGAACGACGACAACGACGAGGAACCTTCAAACACCGGTTTCGTCTGCGCAGCGTACACACCGCCGGACTGTCCGAAACCGTTGTTGTTGTTGACACCCTTCAGTTCTTTGTAGTCAAATTCGGATCCACCCAGAGGAGAAAATCCGTTCCCGCCAAGTCCAGTCGATCCGTAAAGGCCGCCGCTCGAGTACAGACCACCATTGCTGCTGGCCGCGTTGAACGCAGATGAGCTGCTGGATCCGCCCACTACAGCCGAACCGCTCAACACCGATGCCGCAACCGGGACGGGATTGTTTACGACAACCGTCTTCGAGTCAGCTGCCCCGTCGATGTGATGGTAGTGATGATGGATGTGCTGCTCTACGGGCTTAACCAGCGGCCCTTCATTCAGCACGATTCCCGGCTTGCCGAGCGAACCTTCGTAGATCTTGTCACCAGCACCGATCGGTTCAAACTCGAACGGTGGCGCGTCTCCTTCGTAGATGGGTCCGAGTGGTTTCGAGGGATATGCCGAGGCGTAGCTGGGACCGGCGAAAGAGTTCGGCGGACCACCGTACGGTGGTCGCTGCTGGGGACCAGCGAATCCGATCTTATGCTGCGCGTGGTTTGGTACAGGCATCGGTTTCGGTGGGCCATACGGACCCTGGTGCTGTGGTTTCGGAGGTAAAGCCTGCTGTTGTGGGGGCAGCGGTGGACGCTGGGCGTACTGTGGTGGTGGAGGCCCCCGCACCGGTGGGCGCGGTCGCGGCGGCTGCTGGTGCTGGGCGTAGATCGGATAGTATGGCCGTTTGCCTTCGATGGACTCACCGCCTTCGCACTGCATCAAACCGAGCGAGCACAGCTTATCCTTGATAATGTTACGTGCCTGCGCGTCGTCCGCGTTCTGGAGGGCGTCCTGTACCGACGGATCGCTGTACACCTCATCGAATCCTTCGAGACTTCGGCCCTGGCGTCCGCTGTCCAGTATAAAGTTGAGTATGTCCTCATCGCCGACCTCGGTCACGTTCTGCTGGGAAGCAGGCAGCACTCCAATATCCTGTCGCTTCTCGCGCACCTTCTCCGCTCCCTGCAATTCCTCCTCCAGCGGAAGCCAGCCCCACTCATCGGCACCGATGGCAGCAGCCACCGACAGCACCAGCAACAGTGCTGTGGATAATAGCAACCGCATTTCGTTGATTCTTCTCGTCACTGGTACGCTATGGAGCAGCGGGCGATGCAAGAGAAAGAAACAAAGCAAAGGAGAAACAATTATGCACCGCTATATGCAGCTTCCGGACAGATTCCTACAGCGTTAAGGCTAGCTACCCAGCTGTCAGTCCGATGATCTCCACGGAAGAAATTATTCCTACCCAACTGACCACCATCCGAGCAATCACCTTCGGAGAAGCCGCACTTCAATCGTGACTTTGTTATTGCGGTTTTCAACCACTGCCAATGGTTACCTAACAACGTCTCCACATCTCTCGCTCACACTCTCTTTCGCTTTTTCATCCCTCGTGTGGCTGGTGAGGTAATATTCACAACTCATAACTCATTCTTCTCTTCCTGTGTGTCTCTTTGTTTGTCCTAGAGGGCGCCCTCCCTGTAACGGCCGTTTATCCAGTAAGTCATGGTAAATGTGAAGGCGAAAGTGACCACACGGCGCGGAAGTATTACGGTGCGCTACGTTTGGTGGTGGTGGTGGGGGTTGAGATGTGTGAAAGAGCGTTACCAAGGTACGTATGATCTATCCACCGAGAGCAGCTTGTAAAAGCTTTCCCGTGCTGTTATGGGCCATTGAACTTGACATTGTGGATCTAAATGATAGAGAATGTCTAAGTTAATGTTTTGTTTAAGTTTAGATGCCAGAAGAGCACTGTCTAAAAATCCATTGTAGATATTCTCTTCATGTGAAGGAACGCTTTCTTCCGCTTAACTTTTAACGAACATGGAAAGTTTAACTGCGGAAGTTGCACGGCGTGCTATTGTTGGACCCTCATTCCTATGTATCACACTTCCCATCGTACGAAAACAAGCGCTGCACGTGAACCCAACAGAGAAAATGGTCCGATTTTGCATAAGAAACACAAAGAAACTCTACGCTACGTTCCACCGAGGGCCCGCATGGGATGACATTAAACAATAACCTTTCTCCTCCGGCAATACCAATTTTCGTTGCGCTTGGCTTACGAAATCAGTCTCCCATTGCTCCCCACGGCCCCCTAGCCCCTTTGGAGGGAAAAAGTTGGCCTCGAAAATGTTTCCCTTTCCTGTGAAGGTTTTTTGGGGCAACATCGGGCAGGTAAAAAATAGCAAGGGTGGAAACGCTCTTCCGAAATGGTCCAAGAGTATGCAAGAAATTGAAAACAAAAGGCAAAAATGCTAGAGATGCCACTGCATTGAGCAAGGAAGCACGGCATCGTTAAATTTGGCTCGCAACTCGTGTTGCCGAGTGTTGGAAGATAAACTTTTACTTTCGCAAACAGGCAGAGGAAATATGTCTATTGCACAGCGATTATCTCCATCGCCGATTGCGCCGCTGCCTATTGTGGGGAAATTGCTTTTTTACATCTCTGCCGGCGTGTGTGTAAAAGCCAATGAAAAGCGAGCTCGGAGACGTGGAGGAAGTCATGCAGCGTTACCATGGCAACGTGAGGAGTGGATGCAAATGAGACACGAACTTGAACATTGAAGTAACTAAATGTAAACAATTTGCTCACATTTCGCTTCCGGACATTTTTACACCCAACTTCAACAACACCTTGATCCTACAGCCATATGATCACCGGTTACTATCTATTGCGGAATTTTATTTGCCTGTCGAAAATCGACCAAAATTAACGACATGCTCATCGTCAGCGACTATGTAAGGAAGGTAGTTCTCGGAAGGTAACCCACCACCACCGGACGGACGGATAGACGGATGGAGGGACTGCAGTCGCGACCATTGGAAATGAGGTCGTCGCCGTGTTGCGTGGCCCACCACCGCCCAATGTGTCACATTCGGGTTCGGGTCGTAAGTTGTCGTATCGCGATGCTGTCATTGCATAATCCACGACCAACGCACATCGTGCGAATTTTAGCTCCACGATGTGCCCCTTTTGCTGCTTCTATTACTTCAACGCCAACGCCTTGATCACCTTCTACGGGTTTTGGTCTCCCCGTCTCGTCTCGGTGCTGGCCGATGTTTTTGCACAGAAAGTGAAATTGAAGGAGCGTTGTTTGTGGATCTTATGTGCTGTGTTTTTCTCTCTTTTTTCACAGAGCGTTGTACAACTTGTCCCAACGAAATGGGAGTGTGGGTGGTCGTTGCAACCAGCCGGACGTATATCCCTAACGGTCGGTGGTTGGGAACAACTTTTCTCCGAAATTAGTGACTCCTTCCTTACAACGCACCGTTACGTGAAAAATGAAATGACTTCGTTTTGTATATCTTTTATTGCTGTCTACTTCCGAAGCCGAGAGCTGAAAAACCACGGATGATGAAAGTGTATGTGCTTGCGCGAGGTCGGATCTCCGATTTACATTCTCGATGAGATATGAAAGTGGGGCTGGTAGGTGCTGATTAATACAGTGATTTCGGCAGCTTTGTGGCTTTGTCATTAGATTGCGTTTTTATAACCGTGTTACATAATGTATTTTTTGCCAACCATTGGAAACGAATCCAGGTTTACTTATTGCTAAGTGATTTTTCTTTTAATTTACCGCCAGTCAAATGCAAGCTGTCGTTTCTACATTTTTTTGCGAAACGAAGCACACAGAACTTTATACTGTGTGAACTTCAAAATATGCAAAAGATATGTGTATGTGCTAATTAACGATTTCAACGGAACTTGTTGGCTACTATTTAATTTCTATCATTATATCATAATATCAATCATTAAATTACTATGATAATCATAGACAAAATGTGTCAATAGGACATTGCATAAATGTGCCAAAAGGAAATTGCGTAAATTTAGTAAATACTGTAAGTTAAAACTAGTTTTGATTTTTGGTAGCCATTTTAGAAAATGTTTTTGTTTCCACATAGACTGATTTTACATATGAAATGTGTTGTGGTAATCGTATTTTACCCAAAATTAAATGCATAATATCATGCCCTATCTGCTGATGAACTTCAATTCTACTGATGAATAACAGAATTGCTATTAAAAAAAAATAAAATAAATCGGCGAAACCCATCACGGCATTAAAATTCTTCAAAGTTCAAAGCACCTTTCCGCTAGATGTAACACACAAAACACGAACCCGTGTCGAGAGAACGGTTATAAAACTTTCCCCCGCGGCTTAGCGGGTTCTCACATCACGCGATGATGATCCCGCAGCCCGAAACGAAAGCAAGCTCTGTTTCCCTTTCATCTGCTCCATTTGCGACGCTGTCGAACCAGCATCATAAGCTAACGATCGTTAATCCGATCGAGGGGCCTGGACGTGTGTTACAAATCAAAATTTCGTTCTGCCGTTTGTCTAGTACCGTTATTGGTGATGGTGGGCTCGATTACCCTTAAAATCACTTCAGCTCCCTGCCTGGGAAAGTTCTTGAACCCGTTTGACCCAACGGATCGGCAACAAAGTCACTCGGCACTGCATCGCTGCAGCTGTCACTAACCTTTTCAGCGAATGCGCTTCGTCTTAACGCTTCGATTACGATTCGACTAATCGTCACCCACGTGTGGTCGTTAGTTTTGTCACTCGTTTGCACACCACAGCTTCGCTTCAGTCTTTGCGTGCGGGGTTCGTTTCGGGCTTCGCGATGCACAAAACTCTCACTCGCCTCCGTTCACCGGTGGTATTTTAATTCACGGCGGCTCTGCTCACTCGTTCACTGCAACGGTTCGATTTGCTTTCACTGTCGAATGTTGTGGCACTGCTACACATGCCGGCTAAACTGCACAGCTCGAACTGACTTCGGCCAACGCCAACCGGATTGTTTTATAGAACCCCACCGCCGGAACGGGCGGCGTGAAGCGAAACCCCCTTCCCGAGGTGATCCGGCCCGACAAATCTCCGGTGATTCGTTTTGTTTACCTTCCTACCAACTCCTACGATACGGTCGGACCCACTCCATGCGCGCTTGAGGTGTGCGAGACCCGGTTACAAGATCCGCATCCGAAGCCGAGAAACAAAAAAACAATGAAAATTAAGAAAAAAATACCGTAAACGAAGAAAGCTGTTCTGTGGGCCAGGCGGTGTTTGGAGGAAAACTTCTGCACGGGGATGTAGCCTGCAGTGATCCTACCCATCTGCTGTGCTTGGGATCGCACCTACAGGAACGCGTGAATGTGAGACCGACGCCGTAGCGTACTTTCTCTTTCACTACCATCGGCTACCCCACGAAGGAACGATCCTTTTGCGCGACCGGGTTGCTGGTATAGCGGGTTTATTGACATCATACTCTACCAACACACTGGCAGATCGGACGCGCAGACGGACGGGGTTTGAGACCACTGCGGTGGAAGATATTACGCTACATTTCGTGTTTTGGTTTCACCACCATGTGTGCGCTTCATGACTGTGCCCCGAATCGTCAAAGGTTGACCGCGTGAACGTTTAGGGGTGGGTTCGCCGTCGCCACGCCAAGGAGATTACATGATCAGCGCCACCGGGATGAATCATCGGCGAGGTGAAAAGTGAGCCCGTTTCCGAAATTGTGGCACGATGACTTCAACGAATTGCGGGTTTCGCGCTTCACCGGACGTTGAAGTCTTTCGTACGTGATCGAAGCGACGAAGCCTGTCGATGTCGAACTGACCTACAGAGGGTGATGTTTTTCTTTTTCTTCCGGGCTATCGATTGAAACATGATTTGAACCGTTGCCGAGACCAGGTGCTTTAACTCTGCGATGCCAGTTTATGTTTTCACTTCCATTAAATTATCTGATAGTGTGCTACTATCTGCATAGCAAGCAAGTCAAATATAAACCAGCAATTTATAGAAGATCAATACTTTACTGCAAATTTTTGCACAACATTTTTTCCCAAAAATTCTGTCAATGCATGATTTTTATATAACACTTATATATGTGGAATAATAATAATAATTTTGTGGAATAACGTCACCATTCCATAATATAGGTCAAGCTAAACTAAATACAGATTATAAAAATTGCTTTTCTTTGCGATCGTTTATGCCATCACGTTCTACGCTGGTTGCCTTGACTCCCGGATGTGGTCCCAGTCCCCATCCTACCAACCAATGCAATTTGAAACAAAAAAAAAACTATATAATGCATCACACACACTAAGCAAGAGAAAGAGAGAAATAAAGAAAGAAAGGGAGATAGTGGTTGTTTTAAACCGGTGCCGGTCGATTCGTGCCCTGAGTGTAATGCATGACACGCTTTGCATTGGTTTCGTCGAAGAAATTAAGTCAGGCAGGCTCAGGGACTCTGCCCACCGGGAGACGGATTATGCAACAGATGACACGGTAATAAGACCAGGCAATGTCTACTGCCTGTGTGCCCTGCGAAGGTTTATTTGCGCGTCTGGATGGTGGATAGACGCCGTCTGGCCGTGACTGGTTTTGAGGAGCTCCAGCCCCCGAAACGAACATTGCATTCCCTTTCTTTCTATCACCGACGATGTCATTCTTCGCGGAGGGATAGTTTTTTTTTAATCCTCGGCCATCCTTGGAAAACCGCCATGAATCTATTGAGGGATGCGGTTCACAAAAAACGTAAATGTGGTTTATAAAAAAATGTAATTATTTCCAGGAGCAATAAGTTGGTAAGGATATTGAATATAACTGTGAAAAAGATCCATTCATGGCTTTAGTTCATTTTTAAATAATTTTATTAGATGAAGATTTTAATCTTTAGGGAAATTATGGAATACGAATGGACCTGAAAATAACATACTTTTTTGTAAATTACAAATTTTAGAAGAATAATTTTCTATTTTTTTTTTTAGTTGATGCATGCCCGAACCGGATGCAAACGAAATCGAGCACAGAACCGTAACGCCAACCTAACATCGATTGAACACTGCACTACACCGCCAGCTGACATAAATTGCATTACCGACGTTTGGGGTTTTCCACCGTTTCATACGATTGCCGGTGGCCACACAAATCGGTTCAAAGCGCTCGACCCCGAACCGTGCCGGCTCTCGCGTGTTGAATTGTTTTGATTTGCAAGAAGCTTTCTTGCTGCGGTTGGGTTTTCCCCGCTAAAAATCTTACGTACAATGGCCCCACAACCACCGAGCGCCGTCGGCACATCGATTGCATAACACGGATCTGGTCCGCCGGTTCATTCATAAAACTCACACGAACACGATGGGCTCCGTTTCGTAGAGCCACTGGGGGCGAACGCTATTTTGAAGTTGGTTGGTTGTTGAGAGTTCCACGCAAAAGTCGCCATCTGATTCACGTGGAGGAGCGTCGAGCATCCGTTTGCGTTGTCGTTGTTCATTGGGGCCATTACCCCAAGGACTTTGTGGTGGATTATCTGTTCTCCGGCTCGTTCGGGCGAGGAAATTCTGGCCCGCGTCGGAATTCCCGTCCATTTTACCTTCGGCGCCGGTTCGCTGGTACAGCAAATTCGGCCTCAATTGAACCGGGCC
The DNA here is from genome assembly GCA_000956255.1 of Anopheles punctulatus. Classification (NCBI taxonomy): domain Eukaryota; kingdom Metazoa; phylum Arthropoda; class Insecta; order Diptera; family Culicidae; genus Anopheles; species Anopheles punctulatus. The sequence continues at coordinate 27,023 of JXXA01007144.1, forward strand.
CACACCCGGGGGGGACGGGGAAGAGGGTCACAACCGGGCACGTTCCTGCGGTGGTGATGGTCACACCAGCGAATAACTCATCATCACCGCAACAGTATTGTGAGTGTGGCTTTTGTTGTTGTTGTAGCTGCTGAACCCTTGGCGCACGTCGTGGCGTGCGGCCTTCGATAATCGATTCGACACCGTTGATGTAATACGCGCGGCTACAACGCGGTTTGTTTACCGTCGGCCGGGGTGATAATATGCGTGATTAATATTTTGCGCATGCGTACGGTAACGAAAACGGACCAGACTTCTGCGACGTCACCCGGTGGGTGGTGCACTGGAAAACTAGGATTTACACTGCATTGTTTTGTTTCGCGTATGCCAACGTTCAAGGTTAAACAGGATACCGTACTGGGAATCGGTATAGGTATAGTTCGAAGCGAAGCGTTTGTTTTGAATTTTTAAGTAATTTTATGGTTAATTAGAGAAACCTTAAAAACAGTGGTACTACAAACAGTTATATACAAACACAATCACCAGCGTTTGAAATACATTTCCCTTCACGCTTACCTGTCCTTTAGACGATCCTTTGATTGTGCTAAAAGCGTAGAGAAACTTTAAGAGTCGTAAATACTCCAATTATTCTAGTATCGTTAAAATTTTTATTGCGTCAAATGTATGTATGCTTATTGAAAAACTGTCCCTTACGTGTTAGGCGAGATGAAAACAGTACAAATGAAAATTCCTTGTTCCCGGCAGCATTGCCTTCGCCTTGCTGTCGGCCTTGGGTTAACACATGGTTGTTGTTGTGTCGTTTTTTTACCTTTTCTTTCGTTCGCTCTACGTGCTTTGTGCTCGGTTCGGTTTCCCGAACGGGAACTCTGTATCACCGCCTGCCCGATACTATTACTTTCATTTTGGCATCTTGTCTTTTGGCTGACCACACAGCTGCCGTCGTCTGTACTGGCCTTTATTGGGTGTTGATATTGCGGGAAATTTAGTTCGTCAGTAAAAAAAAAAAACTGAACCAACCCTGCCCGGCACGGGGTGTGATGCACGTCTTACTCACTCACGCCGTTTTAAAAGATACTGAAGTTGGTTTTTAAAATCCTATTCCATACATTTGCCGTACTGGATCGACGTCTTTGTCTTTCTGCGTGAGTGTATGACTGCAATGCACTCGGTAGCACCATGTCATGCATTTGCGAATTCCATGGTAGATCGAAATATTTGTGTATCTACGCCGCACGCCTATCTCGTTAACCGAACCATGGGCCCATTGCGGGAACGTTTTGTCCTGTGCGGGAATATGTTTGTAGTGGTTGTGAGTTTGTTCGAAAAATTGGACTTCTTAACGTCTATAAACGAACCAAACCGTGTTTTCCGTGTCCGTGCGCTGAGATAATAGCTCGAAATGGTTCGAGCGAGAACTTTGTTTTGCAAATTCTATCTAAATGGAACGAGCGACATAGAAATTGAATGGATCATGATAGTGCGGGTCGGTGGTGGGTGGGGGGATGGGATGAGGTATTGAGTGCCCGTTTTGCATTTCAAGCCCTTCCATAGTACAGAGTGGGAGGGAAAAAAGGCTAACGGATGGCGCTTGGTGGCTAATTATGAACCGGAAAGCGCATCTCTTCCGGCGGCACAGTGTCGATCGTGTCGATTTTTGCTTTGGGGTCCCATTGCCTCGGAAGGATGGAAAGGGTGGGATAGGATTGGTGCAGTGGTGTGAGTGTACGCGTGTGGTGTATGGATAATAGATGCTAGAATACCTTACGAGTATGGATCTATAAAATACGAAAACTAGAGCATCACTGGCAGAATGGGGTTCGCTACGCTCAGGAACACTAGCGTGCCGAGGGCGAGCGTGGTTGAGGTGTGCCGGAAGTGTGCGAACGGATTGGTCGAGTGCGCCTTGCCGGTGTTGCAGAGCGACTTCTCACAGCAGCTCGTGCACGCGTACAGCTTCGTGCGTTCGCCTATGATTATGCAACCCGCCTCACAGCTGCTGATGCAGCGCCGCTCGAGGGACCACAGCTTCGGTGTGGAGGTTGAGTTTTCCGTGCTGGTCGTGTAGGAAAATTGTTTGACCTGAAAGCGATAAGAAATTTTATTGCATAAGTTGCATACGTTTTAAGGTAAAATTGCTAAAGAATGAATTCTGTATGCTGCATCGGTACCCGCACTCACATTACGAAACCTGCAGACAATTGTCGATTAAAAGGCGTTTTGCAATACGAAATTAATTTTAAATTTATCCACCCGCACATGTCCACTAAGGTATTTTGACACTTCGTAATCGTGATTTAATTACCATCAAACGTTCCCATTCTTGGGCATGGTTTTATTTTACTCTGCGGTTGACGTCACTGGCCCAAGCCAGTAGCCACATTTGTCAACTAAGTGGCACCGAAATATGACACTTACGCCGGCATTAGCGACCGCGACCACGCGTGTCTTCCGCTTCCTGACCGCTGGCTTCGTATCGATTCATCATCATAATGCGCTGGGTGTATTAATTTAGTTTAGCGCTCTATTACGCTGGCTTGCTGGCTCTCTCCGCACATATCATATCGCATCGTCGCATCGTCGTCGATACACATATGTGACTCCGAGGGGACCGAGTAAATAAGTTTTACTTGCTTACTAAACGTGTGACCTTTCCCGTACTCCTGCGTGAATGCGTTTATGTTTATTTAGTTTGGGTTGCCACGCACCAAAACATAACCAATCTCGTCGCTATCGGACGGTTCCGAAATTTTTCGTTTAATCCAAACCCCAAACGGCACAGAGGAGAGGACATAAAAGTAATGATCAGCGCGGTTGGAAGGGGGCCGCAATGCTGCACTGTTTACTATCCGGTCGTGTTATATGATACCGTTTATCAAATCGCAAAACGGCTCCTCCTACGTTCCACCTACGTTCGAGCCAAGCCGCCGTTCCGTGTCTTGCAATCTGTGTCACCACACTCATTCTACGCGCAGCTGCTCATTGTCCTACATTTGAGCATCCCCCCGATGTTTCACCGCACCGTGGATGATTGCTATCTTTGTCTATCGACCAGCGCGGCACTTGTCACTCTATCTGTCACATCGGAGTTTCCCACTGCTGCTGCTGCTGTTGCTGCTCCCGTGAACGTCGATTATTGGCTCGTACTTACCATACAGATAAATTCCTCGGGGTTACATTTTTTAACGTAGGATGCATTATTTCCGGACGACAGCTCGATACACGCCTCGCCATCGTCGGTGGCATTGCAGGAGTAGCACCAGAGATCATTAATCTTCTCCGTTGCAGCTGATGTCTTATGTACAGTGTTCGTTAGGTACTGCGATCGTCCTGCGAGTGTGCGAGGAAGAGAGAAAGAGAAAGAGAAAGAGAGAGGGAACACAATTAAACGGTGATGAGAGATTGGCCGCAAGCAGTTGACAGTTGGTTGGAGACGTTTGTCGCAGCGCTAATTTGGCCTGCAACGAAACTTACCTAACTCGAGCAAGCCCATGAAGACGATTGCTATTATAATTGACATTTTGGCCTCATTCTGTAGTGAGTGTATTTCGGCAAGCAAACCGACTGCCGTGTCGCGAAGTACTGCCCACATTCGCTGCTAGTACAACTGCGTTTGGCTGCTGTTGCTACGATGTTAGAGATGCGCCCGAATGTATGCTTGTTGCTCGCCTTCTTCTCTCCCCCAGGGCAAAGTGGGGGCGCCTTGCGGTTCTGACAGCTCGCGAGCTCTTTGTTAAGCGCTACATTTAGCTAGCCAAATTAGCTCTTTGCGTCAAAACGGCATGCACCTTTCAACGGGGCACAATTCCGCTGTTTCTCCAACTCCAACACTCAATTCCTTGCGGGCCCACGAAGCCTAGCCCTGATTGCACTCAACACACCCCACCGACGTCTGGTTTACCCATTACGTGGAACCATTCGCGCTTTCGTTCGTCTCTTCACGAGATTGTTTTGAACACCGTTTCCTGCGTTGCCACCGGGGGTCTTCAGCCCTCTCGCGTTCCGCACCAGATTTGGGCAACGTTGCAATACAACAGACTAATTTACGAACATTCGCCTACCCTGCGGGTACTTGTGCTGGAAGATTTATATGTTAGCTTCGCAGGAGCAGCGAAAAGTGGACAAACAGCACAGGACAGGATCGGTTCACGATTGACGGATTCGTGAACACAAGCGCAAGAAGGATTCATTCGCGTTTAGCGCTGACACGCCTGTCATAAGGATAAGGAAAGGACATTTGGCGCACTTGCGCGTTGTGGCAATCGATTTCAAAACGGCGGTTACCTTTTAGGTTCGTTTAAAAGTACACAGCTTGTAATGCAAACTCAAAGTAATGTGAATGG
>JXXA01007145.1:0-17249 GCA_000956255.1 Anopheles punctulatus
GGGGCCGGCGGTGAAAGGGATGCGGGAAGCGGGTGGGGCAATTGTTTTGCCTTTTGTTTTTGACTCGACGGTGGAGATGGAAACAGATAAGAACGTACTTTGCAGACGTACTTTGCGTTTATCACAGTGACTTCCAGTGGGGGAGCAGCACACTAATTTCGGTTTTCCATTTTCCGACCAGCTAACCTTCGTTTCACGCCTAAACCTCCCACGAGCAAGAACCTGGAGCTGGGCTCGATTGCGAAGATCCATTGCAAGGCGCAAGGCACACCGGCACCGACGGTACACTGGACGGTCGTGACGGAAGGACCGCCATCGGCTGGGTTGCCCGATACGATCGAGGACGTCAATGGTACGCTGGTGTTCCGGAATGTGTCCGCCGAGCATCGGGGCACGTACGCGTGCGTCGCCTCCAACAGTCAGGGCGAGATCCGGGCGAGCGTTTCGGTGAATGTGGTGATCGCGCCCAAGTTCGAGATTGCTCCGGAGGGTTCGGTACAGGTGGCCGAGCTCGGTACGGTGCAGTTCCATTGTGTCGCTACCGGCGACCCGAAGCCCACCATCCAGTGGGACAAGGACCTGCAATATCTGCACGGAAGGGCGGCCAGCGCGAACGGCAGTGAGGAGGAACGCTACCGCATTCTGGAGAACGGCACGCTGGTCCTCACCGAGGTACATCTGGAGGACGATGGGCGGTACGGGTGCACCATAGGGAACAGTGCCGGCCTGAAGCGAGAGGAGGTCCATTTGATAGTCAAGCGTAAGTTTCCCCGGGCCGAGTTCGATGGACATTCACTGCAAGCGTTTCGACTACAACATTGCTTTCTTGCTCTAGCGTCCGATGGCATGATTATGCCGGAGGAATCCGCGGAGGACGGTTTCCTGATCACGCGCGCCGTGCTGATCACGATGTCCGTCGCCTTCGCGTACATCATCCTCGTCGTGGGACTCATGATCTGGTGCCGGCATCGTCGGGCAGCTCGCAAGGCTCGTTTGAACCTCGGCTCCGCGAAGGAAAACGGTGGCGATGTCGATTTGAAAAACTGCGAAATCGAGCCCTGCCTGCCGGACAAAACATCCGCTGGCGGGGGTGGTGCCGGTGGCGGTGGTGGTGGTGAAAACGGCGGCGTTGGTGCGGGACGCTCCAAAAGCAGGCAGAAGAATGGTGCCGCCGGTGGGAAGGACCCGTCAGCGCACAATCCCGACAATGGGCAGGACAAGAGCGACGATACGGTCAACTCGAGCAAATCGAAAAAGTCGTCCGGTTCCGGGTCCGGGTTGCTGGAGCAGCTGGCCGTACCGCGTGCGGCCGTCGTTGAGCTGCTGCAGATTGGCAAGTGTGACTTCGGGGACGTGTACATCGGTAAGATGCGCGAGAACGACTGCCGGCTGCCGCCACCGAAGGAGAGCGCAACGCAGGAACCGATCGCCGGGGATGAAGTTGGCCCGGGCACGGAGATCGCGACGGAAAACGAGCGCAAGAGCCCGGTCGCCAAGCGGCCATCGAACGAGGAGCTGAACGCAATCCGACCGGAGAACGACTACAAACCCGTGCTGGTGAAGGCACTGACGAAGGTGAAGGATGAACACTGCTGCGCCGAGTTCCGGCGCCAGCTCGACCTCTTCCGCACGGTTTCGCACCGGAATGTCGTGCAGCTGTTTGGTTTGTGCCGTGACAAGGACCCGCACTATCTGCTCCTGGAGTACACCGACTGGGTGAGAGGACGGAATGCACGGAAAGGCTCGGTGACAAGTTGCGACGGTTAACGTTGTGGTACAACTTTCGTTTACAGGGCGATCTCAAACAGTTCCTGCTGGCCACCTCACCGATCACTCCACCGAACGGAACGGTCGACAAGAAGGATGCTGCCCCGAAGCCGCCGCCCCTGAATGTGCCACAGATTCTCGCTCTCGCTCACCAGATCGGACGCGGCATGGATGCCATCTACAAGGCTCGCATTATCCACAAGTAAGGCTGGGGCGGGTTTATGTCGTCAAGCCCCGGACAAGGATCTAACTCCGTTCGCTTTTCTCCAGGGATCTCGCAACCCGGAACTGCATCATCAGCAGTGACTTCTCGGCGAAGATTTCGATGCCGGCGCTGGCGCGCGATAAGTACAGCAAGGAGTACTGCAAGCACCGGAACCAGCTGATGCCGATCCGGTGGATGGCGCCCGAATGCTTCCAGGAGGACGACTACTCGATCAAGAGCGACATCTTCTCGTTTGCCGTGCTGGTGTGGGAACTGTTCACCAACGCGACCGAGCTGCCGTTCAAGGAGCAAACGGACGAGGAAGTGATTACCAACGCGCAGACGGCTAAGCTGGAGTGGAAGGTGGCTGAGAAGACGCCCGAGGCGCTGCACAAGATACTGGTAGGTTGCGCGTTTGCATCGCGTGTTTGTGTGGGACAAAATCTTCGCAATCACCAACTTTCCATTCCACCCTCCGCACAGACTTCTTGCTGGTCCGCGAACCCGAAAGAGCGACCATCGTTCAGCCAGCTGGTCGTCGCCATTGGCAACTGTCTGCAAAGCGAATATCCCAAGGAGCCGGCGGAGTAAGCCGGCCACGCGCCTACTCACTATCTACTCACACTTATCGAATCGTCATCGCATACAACGAGGTATTATTCAACAGCATCTCTCTTTTTGTACTATACTACCGTACTGCATGATACTGATACCGCATAGGACACTACTCAATTAGTAAACAGGCAATGACAAGTCTACCGGGTTAGCATTTATAAAGCGGAAGTGTGATCTTCAAACGTAAGGGTTTTTTTTGTTGTTTTTGTGAGGTGAGCTGATGTTTTTCGAGATTAGCAACGAGCGTAATCATTTGGAAAGATACTCGTCCAAGGTTTGCTTCCAGCAAAGATCGCCACAAAAGCGTCTGTCAGCTAAACGCGTGACCAACAACGGTTGCTGACAGTGGGACTCAGAAATGTAGGTTAGGTAGTATTTAGCCGAAATATTTATACACATACAGTTTTTGCTCCCACTCTTAAGATAATGGCGGGATCGGGAGAAGTGACGCCAATTGCCAGCAGCTTCGAAGGAGCTTGATCGATTCAGTGAATCAGCGAACAGGAGAGAACGCAGACACACGCACTGCCAGTTCGAGCACTGCCAGAAAGGGGGACAGAGCGGTGGGACGGGACTTTACGAGGATTCTTCCGATCGGTATCACTAACCACTAAACGCATCCGTAACCGGTTTATCAACCAGCATCGTAATCTTATCGTAGCATATTGTTCGCTTTTTGAACGTGGTACTTACAACGGCAGGCTATTAGTATTTTGTCCCCGTAAACGCTTTGTACGGGCACGGGCTCGTACTCTCACACTAACCTCACTAACCGGAGCAACTCTTATCATGCACCAGCAGCTTTTATGGGAACGGCTTTCGACGTTCGCTTCTGATTCTCCCAAGGCTATGGCGCGAATAAATATATCCTCTTGCAATACATCGAATAACCGGGCGGATACGTTGCGATACGTTCCGCAAACATGTAACGTCTATAACGAAATCAACGCCAGGAATGCATTTACTAACGCGTACGAAAGCAACCAGGACCAGGCTTTCGCTCGGTTGGGATCATCTTTCAAACCCCGGGTGGGGGTTGGGGGAACGATATATATATAAGTAGGTCGACAGCTTAATCACTCTCATTTGTACATACACGATTGAAGCCACGATTGGCCAAATTCACCACAGCTATTCAATTCATTTGCTCTCCCCCTTCCAACCCAACAACCATATCGAAGTTCGGTGGAGTTACGACACTCAAACGAAGTGTGAGAATGAGTTTGAATTGAAATTCACAACAACGTATAATATGCCCCAAAATCTAGTCATTGATCAGTTCTGCTTTTTACTGCATCGATAGGATATTCATACGAAATGCCATACGAGCGAAATTCGGTTTCAATTCAAATCGTACCCTGGATGCGCAGGGATGTTAGCTATTTAAAGCACACAACAGTTCGACTTTTTTTTTGTAGCGTGTATGAGATGTGTAATGCTTTACACCCGTTTACTGTAAGCCGCAGGAAGTGAAAACGACCGTTTTCGCAACTGAATTATACACCGTAAGGCTACCTTTAGGAATTAAGTTAAGGCGCAAGTTACGTACCGACAAAAATACATATTATCCTCAGTTGAATCATACATTGCACATTGCAAGTTGGTGTCAGGAGACGGTGTTTTATGTAGCTTTTAAGTGAATTCATTTAATCTAGGCTACGCAAGTAATAGCTCCGTGGCAAGCCGGCTCTAGCAACTCCGTTGCAGCGGAAGCATTAAATGGTGCAGTACTTTATACATTATATTACATTGCTATCCACTTCCATTCAAAGGTAATGAGCAACAAATAGAAAAGAGGGAGCGAGAGAGAGAGAGAGAGAGAAAGAGGAAGAAACATGGAACTGTGAAACGAGAAACAGTCGAATAATTTTTCCCCCCATTCGTGTTATATGAGGACAACAGAAAAGCTCTAAGCATTGGAAAAATCCGCAAATAAAAGTCGTGATGTGAAGAAAAAAAAACACAGAAATCAATAAAATTACATATTATCTAAAACAGTACAATTTCGAGATAGTTTTTTTTTCAGCAGAGCAACTCTAGTCAAATCCGAAAAAGTTGGAAAGAAAATAACATTGTAGCATCGCTATAATTGTTGTTCTAATCTCACCTACCTGAGGTATTCTCATGTTATTTTTCACCCTAACATTTCAACTATAACTCCACGGTTCCAATAGCCTTTTCTCACTTCCTACCGATTTATTTCCCTTCGTTGGCTTCCGCCACCGGATCACTCACGTCCGTTTCCGGCTCGTTAGATGTCCTGTCCTGCTCCTGCACAATTTCCTCTTGACTAACACTCATTTCGGCCACCTGCTTGACCATCGTATCGATGCGATCCGGCAGAAGATAGGCGATCGGTTCCAGTATCTTCTTCTGCTGCAGGTACGTCACACCGTGCTTTTGGAGCGTCAGCACATTGATGCCCAGCTGGCTGGCCAGTGTCGCCGGTGGGAACAGCACGTGAATGCAACGCTGCAGGTACGGCACGAGATCGTACGCAAAGCACGAACACAAACGGATAAAGCTTTCGCGCTCGGTCGGTGCAAACGCTTGCTGCTCTTGCCGATAGAAGCCAAGAATGCCCCGACAAACTTGCTCCAGCGAGCTTTCCACCTGTTCCGATACGGTGATGGCCAATGCGACCGGCGAACAGTGGCGCAGATCGTTGAAGATCGTTAGTATTTCGTTGCAGTACACGGCGAGCGGTTCGAAATCGAGCAACGTTTCCGGTGGTTGAACCGAGCCGGAATCGTCGGGCCGGGTGGACCGATCTTCTCGCTGGCGTCGTATCATACTCGGCACACGATTGATGAGCGTGAATCGTTCAATGTCCCGCTCGAACTGCGCCGTGGCGCGTGCCATCGACGTGCGAAATCGATTGCCAATCACTTTTACGAATACGGGTGCAACCAGTGCACGGAAATCGATACCAACACGGCTGAACGAAAGCCCAAAATACATGCACTGTCCGAGGATCGTATCGTACGATGTGATATCGTTCGAAGCGAGATCACGTTCGAGGGTTCGCACAAATTCCATTATTTGATCGTGCAACCAGCTGTGGAATATCTTTCCTTCATCGCCTGTCATTCGTTCGTTGCCCAAATTGGCTACACCAAGCGGATTAAGCGATTCTTCGTCGTCAGGGAAAATGGCCCGGTACTGAGTGATGATGTTGAACAGATGCACCCTCGTGGCTTCGATCGTTTTCGTCAGATGAGCGTACGTATCGTCGGTCGGGATGCTGGCGAGCAGGTCTTTCAACCAGCTGGTGCGCGTTTGCAGAAACTTAAGCTTCAACTCGCAACCGGAAAATGCTTGCATACGCCTCAAATAGCCTACGACCTGAAGGCACTTCGGGAGCTGTAAATCCGTACGAAGTTGTGCCATCAGCTGCATCAACATAGTGTGCCAGGCTGATTCGACCGCTTCGTTAATACTCTGTGAGAAAATTACCACTTAAGTTGAAGAATACAATGTGAAAAAAATAATAATTTCTTACCGCTATAACAGGAATGTTTCCGTGCCGCGTCATCAGTCGCTGTACGTACGACGAAAGCTCCAGAGCTTCCTCGTACTTGCCCTCCCGAATGCAACTCTCCATCAGCTGCGGTATCTCCAATATCTCCAGCAGTTCCGCATTTCGCATCAACGTTAGCGAATTCAAGCGCCGGGCCGCATTTATGTTCGCCGAACCTTGCTGGAACGTTTCGCAAGCGGCAATAAACTTGGGCCACTTTTCGCTCAAACAATCTAGCTTCCGCTCCGTGTCGACAAACTCGCGATAGATTTCGCGCGAGCTTTCCGCTGTGCGGATGAAGGTGTGGTAGTTTGAGATGGCAAGATCCTGCGTCTGCTCCACATTCTGTCGATGTTCGTCCTGCAGGCGTACCTTTTCCTTTTTCAAATCTTCCGTTTTGTACGTGCCGAGTTTGTGCAAATATTCTACCACGTCGGTCGTGTCCTGGGCGGATAATTCTGCAATGTCAAACCAATAGTTACGATAAATCAACTCAAAGCATAACTATTTCATAAATACCACGAAATAGACACAATGAAGGAACACCTCATTACCTATAACTTGAATTCACTTACCTTCGTAATCATCGGGAAATATGAATTTTAAAACCTTTTCATTTTCGTAATCCATTTTGCGAACATATAAAATCTGATTTGTTGACAAATTGTGCGATGACGTTTCACTGTTTTGAGCTGTCAAACTCACTTTTACAGGGTGGTTCCGTGAATGCATTTCAAGGCAAACTTTTAATTTAAAAAAAGGAAAAAAATGCATATTTCCCGTTACTTACATTGTTGCATGTATTTACAGTCATTACATTGCACGTACATTTACATTAGTTTTTGTCATCCGAGATGTTCATTAAACAGGAATAAAAAAACGTTAAAAAATGTCGCTGTACTTACGTTTGTAATTACCATGTTGGGGATTCGAATAGATTACCAAATCTATTTCCGGTGATAACTTGCTGTGATGAAAACGAACTTTTTATTTCGAATTTGTTTCAGTTTTATTTCACCTAAATTACGACACTAATCACCGGTTCATCAAGAGAAGACACGCACACACTTATACAGACAGACAGACAGACAGACGGACAAACAAACGATACCATTCAAGTATTTCATATTGTTCAGGAGGTTTTCAGATCAATTTGCTTACTCTCAATTCTGGTTACAACAAGGGATTCGGTTCATTTTGAAGTAACTACGGAGGACAGAATTATGCACGGCGGCATACAGTTTACCTTTAGAAATAACAAAATCATACGCATCGCTTATATTCAAATGTTGTAAAACGGTTTTGTTTCGAACAGCAAATATCGACTACATTTCATAATGGATGGATGGAATTATAGGTATCGCCAATTCGTCGAACACACTGGTCTGGTCGGTCATAAAGTCTGATCAATTTTGGTGTTCTACAACAAGATCTATCGTTATCATTTTGTTATTTTCGTTAAACCTGTATTCTGTGAGTGGGCGAGAGATGATCGCACAAACATACGCAGTGAGCAACCATTTCTCCAACGAAATGTTCTATTGAATATAAGTTGAACTACGGAAAACGTAGCACCATCACATCATCAACACACCAAATTGTGATGATTTACTTTCTCTACCTAGACTAGTGTCCACCCTGTTTGTAAATCCGTATCCGTTTTTGTTTGTTCCTCTGTCCCACCACGCATCTCTTCCACGTGGATTTTCCCTCATGTATGGCTAGTATTACACTAAATATACGTGGTTTATCTCTTGTTATACTAATTAATAGTAATAGACACCGTGTTGTTCAGTTATCGTGTTTGCTTACTATAACAAGGTAGTAGTAGTACCACACACTACATATAGAATTTTCCTAATATCTTTTTGTGCCTGCTTTTGAATTCACGATTTTATATCTTTCCGCGATATTTATATTTACCTAACGTTTTGCTCCACAGCATCCACCGGATTGCAATAGAAACATATAAATACTAATTTCTAATCGTAACACACTTCTTCGCACTTGTTGGCGCTATACATTTGCACATGCGAGAAAACAGTTTTAGGGTCATTTCAGTTTTGTTTTTTGTTTACAACTAAAATATGCTTAAGTCTAATCACACTGTCACAGATAACGAACAAGTAGATGCAGTTTTTGTTTTCTTAGTGAATCAAAGGGCACAGAAGTCGAAAACCGTGGAAAAAGTCGTTATGAGCTTGTTCCTGTGTGCGTTTGTTCTTGCCCATGGCTGATGTGTTCAATTTATGCGTTGCTTAAATCTGTTTGACAGATAAGTTTCATACTTTTCAAAGGTTGCATTAATTTTGAGCTGAACATTTATTGCTAGAAAATTGCAACGAAGAGTAATATACGTAAACTCGGTGATGTGGGTAAAATGTGTGGATTACACTATGAATTATAATAAGGTTATTGTTATAGTAACAACAGATTTAAATGAGACTAATAACCCTATATCGATTGTTTGTTTATGGCGGCGAAACTGAAGCATAATAAGTCGCGGAATGGATCGCGTTTTTTCCATTCCGCGGAAGGAACGCCTCACATGGGTTTGTTGTCTGTTGAATTGCATTACTGTTCTGCTTGATTCGTTTTTGTTTGCTCCCAAATTTGATTTGGGCAAAAATTATGCTTAACTTTGACAAAAATTATATCCACGAAGCCAAAATTATTCGACCAAAATTCAACTATAATACATACTGAACGTGATTACGTTTAAACTTAAGCATCAGTTCCACCAGTATGGCGAATGTAAGTTACTAAAACGTGTTAAAGGACGCTTTCGTTTGCATAATACAAGAGTAAAAAGAATATGTCTACAATAATCAGTACATTCTAAAAATAAAAAAAATAAAAGCTTTACAAGGAAAATTCCTACGCACCAGTATAAATCAGATAAGCATTACCGTTCGTTACACGGACATACATTGGATGGAAAGTAGAAAAAAATGTATAAAGTATCCATTCCAAATCCCAGTCATGGTGCGATAATAACATGAAAGAAAACACTACAAAAGCTCATGCCGCGCTCACATCTTCTACGGTAGAGAGATTCTGTTTACAAAAATTTTAAAGCAAACTTTCTTGGCCCAGCCACACGCATTCCAATCACATCTGGTCTGATTTGAGAGTATAGCACAATACTGCTTAGTGTACGTCGCTATGTTAATATTGCTGTAGTGTACATCCGTTCCTCCGTTTGAAGGGGGACGCATTTGCTAATATTTGACTCAGGATTTAGTCATTTAATGCTTCACAAGCGATCTTTTGTCGGGTTATATATACTGAACGGGCCCGTTCGGGCTCAGGCTTAAGCACCTATAAATTGTGTCACTAAATTGCTCTGCGCGACCGTGGATTGCACCGCAAAAAAAAAAAACGAACAAAACAACAATTTCACATCAGGTCCAGTTTTCCGGGAGTATAGGAAGGTACGTCTCATGTTGCACTATTAGTTGTTCCACCGTGGTTGTTGTACTTGCTGGCCGGAAGTGTGATACTTACCGGCACCAAAACCGCTGGAAGCGCATCATATGTCCACGGGCTCCACGAACGATGCCGGGAAGAGACCCGTTTTGCCTGAGCGTGTGTGCGTCCCTTTGTACCAGCCGTTATCACGCTTCTTGTGCACCATTACGATATCACCAATGCGCAGCTCCAACTCGTACTCACTGTTCGGTGGATACGGTACTATGCATTTGAATCTGTAAGAAAAAATACATATACGATATTAAAAAGTTTTTTTTTTAAACAGAATTCCCAATAATTTTAATCACCCAATGCAGTGATTTTATCAACCTTCCCATCATCATAAGCTATGTTTACCCAACCTACCTTTCGCGCACCGTTTGCGAATGGGATGACTTGGAGGACGACTTTGACGGTGTGCCGTTGGCGGTTGCGGTAGCTACGACGGTTGCCGCCGCTGAGGTGTGCTGCGAGGGCCCTAGCTGCGAAATGATGGCCGATGCGTCCAGGCTTTGCGACTTCCGGTGGTAAATCTGGGACTGTTGCTGCTGCTGTTTGGCGGCCATATGCGACGACGAAGTGGACGCTGGCGCCTCGTGTGCAATGTGTTTTGGCATGGCAGTGACAACGGCATGATCGCCATATTTGAGGCTGGAAGGCGAATTTAAAATAATAAATTAGAAATAGGTACTGATGGATTACTTTGCGTTGGCCGTGCTTACCCATGCATCGAGGGTCGATCTTTATGTGGTTTAATACGCTGGGAACCATACATCATAGCCCCGTTCTCGGGACGCATGCCAGCTAGTGCGGGATGGTGATGTTGCTGATGAGGATGCTGCTGCTGTTGCTGAGGGGAATGCATTGCGCCAGCGCCATTCAGCATCAAGTCCATCGGCAAGTTTTGAAGCAGCTGGCTCGGACAGGAACCCGAGCTGGAGTTAAAACGCGAACGTTAAAAAAAATATTCCAAAATATTGCCTCGCAAACAATATCCTTACCGTACGTGAACGGGGTTTGCTATCTGCTTGAAGTGTGCCTTTGCCATTGCCGTTCCATCCGCCGCACCAGCCATCTCTTCGAACAATGAACTGTCGCTCGTGTAGGCTGGATTCGCTGTACCACCGGAGCAACCCCCATTTCCACCGGTAGGTGACTTCGAGCGCTTCATGTTGGTTAGCCGCTTCATCAAACTGACCGCGGATGAGTCTTTCTTTACCTTTCCTGTTGCCGGTGGAGTCGTCGTGGCAGCATCTGCCGATATCTGCTCATTACTCGGTGAACCGGGACCGGCTGTAGTACCACCGTCGTGTGAACTCTGACGTCCGAAGATGGAATCGATGTACTTCATGCCCTGCTGTTGTTGCTGCTGCTGCGGAGCAGCTGTAGTGTTGCGTGGTGGAAGTTCCGGTAATTGCAGTGGTTGCTGTTGGGGAGAAGCCGACCCACCGCTGGATGCATTCGTAGCCATGGCACCGTTAGAAGAACAGCCTCCACCGTTCGCGGCGGAAGAACCGGCCTGCGCACTGGAAACGTTATTCAGCTTGCCAGGAGGGTGAGCGTTAGGGTTGCGATTTCCAGGCTACAAATAAAATAAGAAATTAGTACACGAAAAACCACCACGAAGAAACATCGTAACGTACCGAAGCACCCTCGCGACCTTTGTGGATGGCGACATAGTTGCCTGGGAAGACTCCCGATTTCTTCTGCCAATTCGTGCCCTTAAACCAACCATCCTGGCATCGTTCCGTCACGTAGTAAATAGCTGCAAACGAATAGAAACATACATTTATTTCAATAATTCATTGGATAATTTCCGCCAGGTAGCGGAATCATTCGACCACAGAATGATTTGCATTTGAAAAATGAAAGAGTATAGTTTTTTTTTAAAGCGCAAACCCACGACACTCTACTCACATCCTTTCTTCAGCTCCAGCTCGTCCGGCTTCTGCGGTTTGTACGGATATAGCGCGATGTACGTTGTCGGCAATTGCGGATGTTGCTGGTACATCTGACTAGCTTTTGTCACGTTGCACTTCTGGTAGGCAGTAGCGGCGGACGAAGACGACGACGACGACGCGGCGGGACTGTCACCGGTGGCGACATCGTGATTGTTTAACATTTCCGTCGAATGTCGATGTGGCGCGGCATGAGTCGTTTGCAGCGCTCCACCGGCGGCACTGCTGGCCATTCCTGCCGTCGTCAGCGAATGTCTCTTTTCACGATTGGCCGGATCGGAGCGTTTCGAATGCGGTTGTTTACCAGCACTGGCAGTACCCGAAGAGACAGTAGGCTGCTGCTGGTGAAAATGTGCGGTCGGACTGCTGGGTGCCGTACTGGAGTTGGAGCTGGTGGTGCTGGTGGAAGAGTTGGGACTGGTAGTAACACTGGAGCTCGTATCGCTACTGCTGGTGGCACTGGCATTCAGATCGAACGGTGTCGGAGGAACGGTTCGGTTTGAGTTACTTAATATACTGCAAAAAAGAAAGCGATTCAAAAACATAAAACAATATAAAAACAACATTTCCCTTCCCCTCTACTTACTGCTTCAGTGCCGAATCCATCATATGCTTCGCCAACCCGTTCATCTCGACGAACGAGATCGGAAAGATGCCAATCTTGTCCGCAATCCGGCCCTCGGCCCAGTTCTGATCGACGCGCCGCAGCACATGGATCAGTGCGCCCTTCTTGAACGTCAGACAGCCCTCCTCTTCGGCCGGGCCCATCCGAAAATCGTACAGCGCCTTACACTGCGGGAACGGCAGCGGTACGATCACCTTGATGTGGTTGAGCGGCACCGCACCCTCCTTCCCGTTCACCTCACCCACGCACCAGTTGTGATCGATTTTCTTCTTCAGTATGATAATGTCCCCCTTGCGGAAGCTGATGTCACTGTTTTCCGGAGCAGAAGGGAGAGAAACGGAGAGTTTAAGTTTTGCTTTCCTGGCTTTAGAAATCAATCCAAAAAAAATCAGTCCACCCACAAACGCACGCACACGTACCTCGTTTCGCTGGAGGAAAAATCGTAGAACGCTTTGGCGTGTGGGATTTTCGATAGATCGAGCGATGCATTCGCCGCAGCAGTCACACCGCTCGACGCAATAATGCGAGACAGTGGTTGATGCTGTTGCTGGTGGTGATGCTGATGCTGATGCGGATGCGGATGGTGTTGCTGCTGGTGCTGCTGCCCTTGGCTTGGCTCGGTTGCCGGGGCGGACGGCGATTTGCCTATTTTAGCACCGCCCGATGATGGATGCGTTTGCTGGTGGTGGTGCGGGTGCTGCTGATAGTTGACCGCATTTGGCGTGGCGCCCTGTGATTGATTGCGATTGCTCGTGGGCTTGCCGTTCGTCGTCTGGCTCGTGTTCTGGCTGTTTAATTCCGCGGTTTTCATGCCTGCACAGGGGGAAAAGCGAAGGGGAGTGAGCTTGCTGTTAAATAACTTCATAATCGATACTCGCGTTTGGGCGGAACGCACGCCAAACTGTTACCTTCCAATATCCGCATCAGCAGCACATTCGGGGGAAGCTCGTCTATTCGCACCTCGACCAGCACGCGACACTCGGGACATCGTAGCTCCTGGTGGCTGGCAACGATTTCCTATTGAGAGCAACGAGGAGAGTAAAAAATAAAAGCACGCACAAAATTAGTCATTATTTGTGGTATAGAAATGTCAAAATGCGTTAAAACGGCCGGTCACAGTTGATTATCTCGATGGTGGAGGTGTAATTAACAATCGCCCTATAAGAGCAGGATGCGCGATAAGAGTCAAGTGAGGTATCTCTTTACCACCGAGAAAGGTTTTTCTTATCTTGATCGCTTGTTTAGGATTTTTACAGCAAATGATCATAAAATATAAACCAACAGAACGACACAAAGACCCCATAAAGAAAGCAGAAAGATCAAACGAGAGCTCATCGCATAATTTTTCACGCTACTCAGAGCAATAGCAAAAATTAAAAAATAAAAATCTCTTTATTAAAATTGCAGCTGCAAGTTGAATCTTTCCCAAAACAATAGCAAAAAAAAAGCCTCAACGAAATAATTCCAACATTTCCCCAGTTGGTTACCCAGCACTCGAACAGCGATTATCATACCGGTTTTGGTTCCGGATTTTTCAGCCAGCGATAGAATTGCTTCCCCAGGAGCCCCCACAGAAATAGCAGGGAACCAACTTTCTTCTCCCTTCTATCGCTTGCAGCTTGCAGCGGGCAAACGTGCACTTTCCCTACGCTTCTACGCCAACCAAAAGCGCGCGCTTGTGTATGTGCATTTTATTTTCTAATGTCGTTTACATTTGTGCGATGTGGGCGAAAGATGTGGCCTCTGTAGGGATGTGAGTGTGTGAGCATGTCTGTGGTGGGGAAACATATTTTTCGCGCCCAGCAAAGAAAGACCACACGTTCCCTTTCCCTTTAGCACATGCAAATCCACACCTCTCACACGGCAGCACGGAACGGAAACGCATTTTAATTTTTGCTTACAGCTTTTTTTTTTGTTTTGTTTTGTACTGTAACCACTGTTTTTGCCAAGTGTGATCATTTTAATGACGCAGGTAATTACATTAGCATTTGCAACACAAAAGCTCAGAAAAAAGTACAATTCGCGCTTCGAGAATCGCAATGTTAATGAGGAGGACAAAGAGCATTCGTCAAGCCGCTCGGTTTGGTCTGAAAAAATTGTGTTGATTATCTGTTGAATATATCTTTTCTTTTTTGTCTATTAAAAATTCCATACAAACATTTTTTCTTTTACCCCAAGAACTTCAAGGTAGGAATGTTTGCGTACGAGTCGACATCGTATCGATCGAAATAATTATTTAAATTACGCGATCATACGCGAGATAGACCACGCGCTGGGATAAAATTTCCTGGCAAAATAAAACTGTTATTTGCAGTTGAATCCACAAAAAAAATCATCACTTCAATTGACATAACTTTAGTAAGCCGCAAAAAACTGTTCAAGAAACTTGTGGCTCCCTTTTCTCACGGTACAAGACGTCGTTGGTAGAGTGGAAGGGCAACCGCGAACCCGCTATGAGGCTATGGGAGTTTTCGAGTTTTCTTTTCCTTTTTCCAGTTCAAAACAATGTATTTCAATGTTTTTGTGTATCAATTTTGAATGCTTTTGAGTGCAATTTTATGACAATTGTAGCATATATTGGATACAAACCGATAACCTAATTTTCTGGATGTGGTTATTTTTTTTAAATTATGAAGAAAAAATTGATAAAAATGGATAAGTTTAGTAACTAATGTTTAGGAACCTGAGCATTTACAACCAGTTATTTAAACTTATCTCACACTCGGTTGTATACAGAGAAGATGTGTAGTTTATAGGTAGTGGTTATTTTGAAACAATTTTTAACATAAAGAAATTGAATATTTAAATATTGAGGATATTAAATTGAACATATTTTAAAAAGAGAAATAAATTGAACATTTAAACAAAAATAGTTAAAAATAACCAGAAAAAAATCTTTTAGTATTTCATACATATAAATATATCTGAGGAAAAACGTTGAAAAAATCCTATCTCAGAATTACATTAAAAAATTGCACACATTTGTGCAATTTATTAATTTATTGCACATGTAATGGGCATGAGATGATGTTATTACAATTTTTGTGTCCTATTAAACTTTATCATTTTCTATCGTTTGACTGAAGCTTGCTTGAAAATACCAACAACGAAAGGAAACAAGGTCAAAGCGCATGGTGATATATTAATTTTATTTCTATAATTTAAATGGCGGCAGCTTTTCTGCATTGACCCTCACACAGCCACACAGACACGACCGAGAGTGGGCCCTGCTTGCGATGCTGTGCTTTGCTTAAAACCGCCTTCACCATCGTTGCCCGCTGCTGGATGCTGTCACAGCTGCCATTTGCCATTTTTCTTCGCGATCTTAGCCGCGTGCTATGGTTGCCGCGGTCGGTGTTGAAGGTGGAGCCGGTCTGAATCTGGTTTCGCGACTCGGTTCAAACTACACCCCAACCTTCTCCCTCCTTTCACTGCTCAATCTCAATCGACGTGGGGAGCAGCTATGCTAACAGACGAACCGCACGCTTGGGAAAAGAATGTCTGAACGCGCGGCGTCGTTGTTCACCGCAAAACTCCACCCGCCGCCCGATCGTTCGTTGCATAAGGCGCAAGGATCTGATTGTGGGGGCTGCTGTGTGCAAGCAAAAGCGAAGAAGATTGGTACAAACACACCAGCCAAATACACGCATACACCCAGAGTAAGAGGAAAAAGGAACGCCGTTGATGGGAAGAACAAAAACCCGCTAAAGCTGCTCTCACCAGCCACCACTGCCTTGCGCCAGAGATCCGGTTCGAAAATAGTATCGCGGGAAGGGGTCTGGCTCCTCTTCTCAGGAAGTGGCCGAGCAGAAGCGTGAGATGATATTGCACCGAGCGAGTGAATGCAAATCCGCCGCGCAAGAGCAGCAACAGTGGCGAAGCGGATAATAATTACGCACGCATTCGCTTCACCCGATAGAGCATCATAAAACACATGGTTTTTGGCGCTTCGTAAACCACAACCGTAAACGCAACCGTTGCGTTCGGGGAAGAACCTTCAAAGGAACATTGCCTTGCATCTTAAGGAGCTGATGCAACAACCTGTGCCCGCCACGCGTACGATCGCGCGCAAAGAACCTAACCGTGGCCTCGAGATGAATCATCGACGCGCCCCAAACACACCACACAAGTAGACTACTGTCCGGGTGGATTGGTGGACAGAAAAGGCGGTGCAGAAAACTTTTTTCCCACCCTTCAAAAGTCCCCCGGGACGATAGTGTGCACGTGGTGCGTCGACGAAATGGTCTTTTGCACGAAAGAAACCGGTTTGATGACGTTAGAAATGTGTGCGCGATCCACGCGCACAGGAGAAGGAACAGGTTTGATCTTGTTCGGGAGGATTAGGAACCAAAAAAAAAGGACTGTGCGCTTCTCACCCCAGACGCGTTACGCCCAGCATCAAAATTAAGCAATAAAAAGGGAAAAAGGTGCGAAAAATTACATACTTCGCCGGCTAAGCGAGCTTGAACGTTTAAGCGCAGGGAAACGTGAAATACATGATTTTATTGAATTCAATGAGATGCCTTTCTGCAATATCTATTTTTATTGCGAGCCTAACAGGGGTAGAATATAAGGATTTTAAAAATGAACTTATATCACATTTTGCGTGTAGGAAATAAAGTCCATTAAAAGATGGCCAAGCTTTGAAAAACCTTAAACTTTTTGCTGTACAGATTGCATACTTTTGAGCAGTTGATAAAACATAATACTATTTGGTAAAGGATACTGTTTGTATTACAACACACTTGTCTCGCTGTTGTATGTAATGTACTAATATTTTTCATTTCTATTTAGGACATTTTTCACTGTTGTATTTCTTACGACTCTCTTAAAGTTGTTTTTTGTTGTGATATGCAACATGAAAAATTATTTGAATTAATTTAGAATAGATAGAAAGTTTGAACGAAATGGCATTTTTATAAGAGACAAAACAAATTATGATTTGTACAAGGCTTTTTGGATTTTTTACTATACTTTAAATAACTTACTTTTCTATTTGAAAGGGTGCAAGGAAATCTCAAATGCAAGTATCGTTTGAAGCATTCAGTTTTATAAATAGCTCAAAAATTGCATGTAAATAATTTAATG
>JXXA01007149.1:0-10015 GCA_000956255.1 Anopheles punctulatus
TTTTGTTACAAGTATGTTTATTATCCAATATGTCAACGTCATTAAATAATTTGCTCGTGAAATGTGTTAATCCTTTCTTGCAGAAATGAAAAAACATTACACTTTTAATCACACATTTGTACTCTGATGGTTATTTTACACGTTTCCTCGCCATATTAAAAACATTGTAAAGGAATTTTGCGCTCGTATGCTTATCATCCGTTGACTCATCTCAATCCGTCCTTCTAAAGCGAATCAAATTCCATCCGAAATGGAATCTCTTTCCAGAGCGTATTATAAAGCACAGCCAGCAACAACCAAACGATCTACGCTACTCACACACCGGCTCAGTTCAACATTATTCAGTCCGGTCTGGTCGGACTGGCTTAATGACCGCGTGCGATTAATGGCAATAAAAAAGACCGTCCTTAGACCCTAGTGGTCAGTGGTTTCGGCGGTGGCAAACGACAAAACCAAAATTAACAGCCACGCTAAGAAAAAAAAGCTTACACACACACACATACACATACACCTACAAACACGCACCCGATCAACCCAGAAACCGTCAAAACTAACAACGTGAGCATGATCAAACAAGTTTGTTAAAGTGATGTTGATACACACAGAGTCACCGCGCCCGCTGCTGCCCCACCGACCGTGCTTAGTCATACGTGCTTCATTCCACCGGCCAACCGTTTCCGAAGCAGAGCTGTTTCTTCGCTCATCAAACAACTTCTTTAATTTAATTTGAATTTGTCACGCTTCCGTGGCGATATTTCGGCATTATTAAATATTTTACTGTTTCGTTACATTCCACCGTTTTTTTTTTGGAGATTTGGTTTGCGGGTTTGAGGAGGAAACAAAACTTGCCCCATCACCAGGGGTATTTTTTGTGGTTTGTGGAAACGATCACCGTGGCGGGTAGCTTGGGGGATCGGTTTTAATACCGTCTGGTGCTTCGAACGCCGGGATGATCGTTTTCATTAGGACGATTGGAGGTGGTTTCTTTTATTTTGATCGTGTTTTTTTCCCTGTCCCTATCATTTCCACGCTGAGTTTGATTTTTTGTTCAAAAAAGATACACCTCTCTCACATTTTAATTCAAACCCGAACAGACGCCCGAAACGTCACGTCAAAGTCGGGGCGATAATGATGATTTCGTATTTAAAGCGGTGTGTAATAAATTTCGATACAAACAGTTGCCGGCTTTTGCTGCAAGGGCAGTAGAAAGTAGGCCCACCTACTAATTGCTCCTCTACGGCCTACTGCGGGGCCAACGGCACAGTGGCTCGCCGGTGGTCACCGGCTGGCGTCATACGGTGAACAAACAGAACACAAACGCACACACCGACCGACCTTCAGCCGGCGGCTGGCCGAAGCAACGGAGGCGAGGAAAAGATTAATTACTTAATCAAGTTATTAGCAAAAAAAAAAGGGAGTTGACCACCGGTTTCGGTGGAATCATTTTGTGGAGCGTCTGTGTGGTCTCGTTGCTGGTGGCTGGTGTCGGGAAGATCAACCCAAAGCTCGCAACCGCAGCGCATCATTAGTGCCAGTTCGGAACTGTCCGGCAAGGTGCGGAAGCCCATGTAAATATCGCGCACCGGCCTGGAAAAATGGGTCCCCGGAGCGTTGGAAGAGGGCGCAAGTTTTTGAAGCACCAAAACTAGCCTCCAACCGACACACCGACGGTGTTTTTGTTGTTTTGTCAAAGCTTTTAGGGGGTTCGTCGCCTCCAAAGCGAACCCGCCGGAGCCGTCAGTAATTAAATCTTTCCGGTGCGAGTGATGGGCGCTTCATCTCGGGGGCGGTTTCCTAATCCCGCAGCGAAACGATCGCAACCCACTCACGGCGCACGGATGTTTTATTTTTAATTCTCCGGAAAGGTATTTTGACGCCCCTTCACGAAACGCTCGCAGTATAATTAGGATGGTTTCGATACCTGCTCGCATTCCTTTCGAGCTGCGATCGGTGTTCGGCTCTTCCCTAACTACCACGGAGGTCGTTTGTTGTTACGGGTTGTATTAGCAGTGAGATCATGTGAAAAAGAAGCTGTATCGTACCTGTTTAACTATCCGTCCTGAAGCTCGCGATGAGAACGAAAAAAAAACCTCCCCGATTGAGTCATCCCCGCGCAGCTCGGGCGCTGCTTTTAATTCGAGTGTGAAATATCAATTAGCCATGCTTTTAACATTCCTTTTCGATTTTCCACCTCCGCCTCGCATCGGGGTGGAAGTTGATTGGTTTGGGATGGAAAGTGATCTCGGATGACTAAACTTGCACACACACACACACACACACACACTCACACACATATGGTGGCTGGTTTAATCGATGCCTGTGTTTTAACCTTGGAGGATGCGAGCGGCACTCATTTGCAGAATGTTCCCGTCCGCGCGGACCGGCCGGTGGCCAGGTCAATCAAACAATAATCAGCAGGCTTATGGAAAGCCACCCCATCACCGTGTCGGGAACTAGATGATCGTACGGTTCGAACGAGGGGATGAGGGGAGGGGATTGTTGGTTCGAAAATGGCACAGTGAATGAGACGATGAAATTTAAGCTTTCAGCTAGAGAAGAGAGCGGAATTTTGCACGTGGGTGGGTTTGCTTTGACTAAAGCCATCCGAAGGTCGTCAGCATGTTAATCACTGGGCAAGCCGCGCTGATACGCTTCGCTTGGTAAAGCTCCCCTTTTTCGGTGCCGGTGTTGGGGATGCAGGAATTTCGAAAACTTTCGCTCGAAATTAATCCGTCGACAATTGGATGAAAAATGGTTTTATGTTGAGTCCTTAGCGCAAGCATGGATGTATTTGTTAAGGATACATATTTCTATATAACAGTTGAACACAAAGCAGTTAATTAAACTTCAAAATCATGATATTTTAAAGTTTTATATTGAATTTTATAACAGTAAAATCGACTATTATCATGACAACCGAAACATGTTCAATTTATTGGTCGATGCATGCATTATAGATTTCTATTAGACTGCAAGAACGGGTTTAACAATTCGGTGAGACAATGTTTACCTTTACCAATTGATTTGAAGGTTGAAGATTGCACTACAGTATTACTAAAAATACGCTATCAAACTTGATTGAAACTAAAATTGATAGGTAACAGTTTGGAAATCATCAATCAAACAGTGCATTACAGTGCTTTATGCAACGCATATGAAGGGTGTTGTTAGAAGGTAGTAACACCTTTTTTTTCTCAGCCGCATAAACGTATAAAAATAGGGATAAAAATGATGAAATTTTAAAAAAAGAATAAAGAGATACATTACTTTGTAGCTATTGTAGTTTATAAAATATTATCTCTATGGAATCTTAAAAACATTGTAAATTTCCAATTCCAAATTAAAACCTCAACCTAATATTGGCTTAATTTTTTGTTTCTCAGATTCTGCATATTTTCCAAATCAGCGTTTTAAAACCTCACAAATGGGCTGTCAATATTACAGGTGTTTAATAATTTATCTTAAATATATCGAATTCCAATGCATGTTTCGATGAAGTCATTTACAAGCTGCCACCGGCAGTCAACACCTCTCCAAGAGCCACTTATAAGATCAATCTAAAAACCAGCTATAATATCGTTCCCAGAATTCCCATACATCTTCCGATTCCACTGCGGTCACCGGTGAAAGATCGTACAAGGTCACCCGCTGTGCGGTACGCTGCAAGTGTGAGACCGGCATGTGTGTGAGCGCTTTTTTTTCGTTTTCATCCTTGTGGCGGCCCGCTCAAGACCGGCAGCCGCCCATGCAGCAGCAGCCACCCGGCACCTCAAAGCATCCGCCGTGCGATACATCTGATAAACCATGAACCGATCCGGCATGCCGCTACACATAGCCTTTTGACCTCCCCGACCGTAAGCAACTCGCGGTGCTGATGATGTTGTCGATCGCACACGAACATAAATCAACGATCGCACGGCAATCGCAACCAAAACCCGCAACATACCGACTCCAAAAAAAAAACGAAGGTGAAGAAAGCAAGCAGGCGAACACGGTGCACGGAGCGCAATAGACAAGCAGGAGTGTGTCTTGTGTTGAAGCTGACGAACAAAACGGCGCAATAAAAACGAGCCCCGGAGGCAGCAGCGCCGCGGCAGGCAAACGTTTGCGACGAAGATATCCGCATCCCGGGCGATGCCGGGAACATCATCGGGCCGGGGGCTGTCAAAAATGTTGTGTAAAATGTTTGAGAAAGCTCAAAGATCAAAGAAAAGAAACGGCCCAGAAGCAGCGGCCGGTCGGAAAGAATGAAAGGAAGGAGTGAATGAAGCAACTGCAAGGTAAAAAAAAAAAAACCGGGAGGCATCCCTGAGAAACACTAAGAGAGATGAAATAATATTAATTGTGTTGCGTCTGCGATCGTTTTGCGATTCCGGGCGGACCACCAAGGTGTGAACCTTTGGAACCCCGTTCCCGTGCTCGGTTTAAACTCATTACGATCGACTTACGCCACTTGATTGACGACCACCTGATCCCTGTCGGTTGCACACCGTACTGCGGAGTGAAGGATGTTTCAATCAGCGTTAATACTGACATAATTGCAATTGATCCTTCGCCCCTTGGCGAGGTGGTCGGCCGGGTTTCGGTAAGGGTTCAGGCTGCAGACCACCTCCCGGGCATGGGTCCATTGCGAGAGGTGTGGTCTCACCGCTGGACGATCAGTGGAACACTCTGTAGGAAGATCCTTAACCTCGCAGATCCTTGCCCGCTGGGCTGTGCGATGTTTTGTTTCGCTCTCTCTCTCTCTCTCTCTCTCTCTCTCTTTCTTTCTCACTCTCGAAGTCAGTAGCATTCTCTAGTGGCTGGTGAGGACAAAGTCTCCCGGTAGGTGCACATTCCTGAAGCTTTTGCAAACCCGATCGCAGACCATGGTGCTTTGCGAACTTTGGCTGCGCTGTGCTGAAGCTGATCGATGAGTTTCCCACCAGCGGAACGTATCGATCAATAGTGAAGGTGATGATACCTGCCCGGAAGCTATCCTTCCAGGAGAATCGAACGGCCAAGTGTGTGGCCCTTGCAAGTTAGCGACAACACGCACAGAAGCTGCTTAAAACAGTGCGCTTTTGTGCCTGCTGGTGCTACTGGAGTTGCTTCTTACCGTTCAACTGGGCACGAAGGACGCAACACCTCACCGAAAACACCAGTCTGTGTCCGGAAGCGACGTTTGCTAATTTTAGATCGGTTACCAACTCGCTTCCCGAAGCAGCGCTGTGTAGGTGGTAACCCAGAAAGATAAATCAACCCCGACCTGACACAAATGCATTTCTGGTGTGCATCTGCTCCTCAGCCCGGCAGTGGAAGACGGTTTTAGCTCCTATCAGCCGATGGCCGTTTGCTGCAGTTTGGCCCATTGCCATTGAGGGGTAGATTTATAGACCGAGATAGTGGACGAACGCCCAGCGCGTGCATTGCACAGGGCACTTAAGTGGAGCTATTTTTCATACCGATTTTTACTCGGCTTGGGTGCGTGTGCCACAATTGGTTTTAAATAAATCTTAATAACCTTGAACTCGTTTAAAAGGAAGATTTATTTTCGCTTCCTAGTACAAAAAGTGGATGTTGTTTATTGATGCGATTTTAGAGCTATTTATTACATCTCATACTTCTCTAGGATCAAATAGTAATACCGCTACTAAATGTTAGTTAATGATAAACTTTATGAGTATCTCAATTTTGTAAAACGCTGGTTGATCTAAAGTTCGATTAAATTAGCTCTAAGAACTGCTCTTTAAGACGTAAAATTTTATTAGATAACAGAAAAGTTTCTGTTCTCTGATTCTGATTTTGTTCTCATCCTTAAACATAAACGATAAAACAATCATTAAAAATAGTTTTAAGACACCTATCCAAATGCTTTAAAATGTAAAAATGTAAATATTTAAGTTTTATATTTATGAGAGTGCCACGACCTCTTCTACCTTTCAATGTGATAAAAATATTAAGAAATATTTGGATATCAAGGTATCAAAATTGATATTAAAGTTAAGAAGCATAATACAATATGGAAACACTTTTCCATTCCATTTCGTGTGTTTTCTTGTACATGTTTATTCAATATCCTTTGTCTTATTACGTATTTATTTACTTTTTTATGTTGGAACAATTTCTAATTTGTTAGACAATTTTTAGAAGACTGGCATAGAAAAAGCATCTGGAACAGCAATATAAATTATTCAATTTGAATTTTACAATAATTCTTATCGAAGTAATTAAACGTAATAATTTGAAGTAAAATTTCTATGTGATCGTAAATGGTAAGGAGTGAACATTTAAAAAAGAACGAGGATAAGTAGGACAAGTTGAAGGGGTTGATTGTTATCATCACTAAACCTTTCTCCTTATTTGGCTTTAAATTCGTCCCCACTCTAGCTCTATATCTAATCAAGTTAAATAAAATAATAAAAGAATGATTGAGCATGCTTTCCTCCACACTGTAAGTGGCCGGTCAGTTCTGCCACCATCGTAAAGCTAATTAATTGGATTTGATATTTTTTCACCCCTTACGGTCACCCTTATAATCCACCAGAAAATGCATATAAATTGCGTTGACTGACCCAATCAGTAACGCCGACCGCACCACCGACACAAATTCAATCAAATCCGTTCTGTATCACGTCAACCATTCTTCGGCACCTTGTCAATCAGGCAGCCAGCCAGTGAACGAATGTTCATCAGCCCATCAACATCATCATCCTGTCTCCGCGTCGCCTTCGCCAACGTGCGATCCTCGCTAGGAGCCGATGGAGATGATTAATTCAACAACACCTGTTCAGTTACGGTTATGCTAATTTCAATTAAATGCTAATTTACTGCATTATTGATCGTCTGGCGCGATCCGGCGGGCTGAAGATATTGGTCGATCGATGGGGGAATTGAGCATTGCCAAACGAGCAGTTACGCTGATCCACCAGCGGCCTACGAGTCGGCACCAAACGAACGGAACATTCGAACCCAGCCTTCTGTTGCACTTTTCTGCATCGTCAGTGCCCGCGGGCTTCAGCGGCGTTGTGGTTCATCACCATCAACACGAACGGCAGCAGCTTGTGCATCCATCTGGATAATGGTAGTCTGGTGAGCAATTGTAATAGACAACAATGGTACCATCGCGTTGTCGTGATCGCGGGATAGCTCATTATGCAGCCAGTCGAGCTTGAAAGATGCTCGATTTTCCACGGCTGCGTGGCACCCTGTGGCCGGTGGAAGATGGCCTCAGCTACCGCCGACGTATGCCTCATTCGCTGTGCATGAGCTTAGACCTTTGCGCGTTCCCCGACGCTGTCAATGCTCGAAGGCAATCGGAATAACTTTTATTGCACTTCAGTGCGATTGTGTGCTTCGTTAGGTGGCGGCTCAGTCCGTTCGGGACAGTGGAGTGCTAGTGGAGTTGTAGAAGATGAGCGAAATAAAATGCAAACCTTGCTTTCAAGGACAGTTTGGAAACGAGTGCAGTGATTCGTTTTACAACGTGGCTGCAGTCATTCCTGTGCGGCTTCTGGATTGGTAATCTGTGTTCGCGAGCTCGAACATGCTCGTGCACGATGAACG
Source organism: Anopheles punctulatus (assembly GCA_000956255.1). NCBI lineage: Eukaryota > Metazoa > Arthropoda > Insecta > Diptera > Culicidae > Anopheles > Anopheles punctulatus. Next base: position 7,546 of record JXXA01007149.1, read on the forward strand.
AAAAGACGAGTGCAATAACTTTGCCTCAGACGAGTCGAGCAAATTTATTGAAGTTACTGAACGAGTGTGTCGAAGATGTTACTGGGCTGGATTGTAAAAAAAGAGTTAAAGGTAATAAAATGAACAATTCTTTTCTGCGTGCATCAACGAAGAGGTAACCTCGAGATCGATGTACTGATCAATAATTGTGTTCATCGGGATTTATTTCACACAAAAACTTATTGAACTTAAAATCAGTTTCAAATGTCGGAGATTTACTTTAAATTTTTCGATATTCCAGCAACCTATATAAACTACGTATTACTTTCGCTTCTACGAGTGAAGTTTAGACCAACATAACATCCAAGGGACTAAAGTTTATTCAAGATGCCCAAAACCATAACATATTTTGTGTGTGAAGTTTTATATACTTCATCTGCAAAACAAAAAAAATAAAACATACAAAAACAAGGCGGTCGGAGCAAATATTCTTGAGTTTTCTTTAATTATATACAAATTAAATAAGACTATACATTCAATAATTTTAATCTAGCTTCTGAACATGAAAAACTTCAAAAAAGTGCACTGAGCAAAGCAAGTAATTGAATTTATTGATTTCTTTGATTTTGCTATCCTTTTTTTTACCACACTATCCACACATAAATCTTCGACATAATCTTCTTTTCACTATCTTTCAAGAAGAATACAAGAAGATAACATTTCAAACGGATATGGCCGTGCTTCCTATCGTTCAAGTGGTAAGCCACTTCCGTGCAGGACAACCCCTGTTAGCACTAAACACTCGACGAAAGCAAGCGATTTTCCTGCGCAGGAAGGGGAAAAGGAGGAAATAAAAGTCTCTAATCCACTTAAAGACCTTCTGAAAATTGCGGGAAATTTTCATAAAAATGGAAGAAAAACGACACGGCACACTCCAGCGAAACGCCATAACCCCCGGTACTTTACTTTCACCCGAAGCAGCGGGTAAGTTAGTTCCTCGTTCGACGAGTGAAGTGAAGTGGGTGCTACCGCTAGAAAGCATTTGACAGCATTTTCGAGTGGAATAATTTACGGTGGAAGTTAAATTTTGTCGCCGTGTGCGAGAGTGATAGGGGCAGGGGGGGGCTAGTGTTGGTTTAATTTTAACTTCTTCCGCTGGACGAGCTGAAAATGAAATCGTCACATTAACAAAACCACGCAATGTTGTCTGCTTGTTCTGGTGGTGGTAAAACATGTGGCTCATTCGAGAGTCACGCGTGCAGTTGTCTCCATTTTGTTTCCAGCTCCAGGGTTCGTGTTCAACTCTCCTACTCCTCCTCCGAAGCATCCCGCTCCGATTGGCATTCAGCGTACATAATCAAGTAATAAACACAAGCTTGAAGCCACTTAACAATAAGTACTACGCGCAAGAACTACATGTTTATTAAATAATAAAAGTTTCCGCTTCGTTACACCGATCAACGCGCCCCAAAGTGAACAGACACGTCTAGGTTCGCTTTTTCTGCTCTCCATTCGCCGGTTCGTTCTCCACCCGTTTTCCATCACCATTTTCTTGTGGTGCTCTGCCTCACCCCTGTGAGGCATGCTTTGCCCATTTCATGCTCCACTGCTTAACAAGCGTTTCTTTAGGGCGACCCAGAAAGGGGCGACAGGGGCTCATTTCACGCCGTGCCGAAGGTAACGTTCGCTTAAATGAAAAATCACCCACCGACAAAACAAAACAATCGGGTTCGGCCATGTTTTAAATTCAATTAAAGCCAAAATTAAACAGAACAAAAGCCTGCGAGGGTATATTATTCTCGTTTTTCTCTTCATTTTTCGTCCAATGGCGGGCAAACGTCATAAGATGCTCCCCAAATGCGCTTGAAGAGATGCATTATTCAAATTGTAGCTTCATTAAAATTAGTTTTGTTGACCATTCGGACATTAAAAATGTTGTGTGCGCTTCCAACGATCGCTATCGCGCACGGCATGATGAATCGTTTCGAGATAGGAAATGGTGCTGCCAAGCAGCAGGAGAATGCAACGCGGTGTTATCTAACGCTGCGTCCTATTGTGCCGCAATGATAATGTCTTCATTCTGCTCCGCGAAACGCGTACGACTGGAAAGAACCATTTGCTGACCTTCGCGGAAATGCATTTTCCTTTTCCTAGTCCACCTCAGGCCCTAACAGAAAGGAAGAAGCTGAAAAATAAAACGAAACAAAACAAAAAACTACTCGAACAAACTGCTCGATCGAAGCGCAAAAGCCGATCCTAATCGACCACATTTTTCTTCGCCGTCGCCGTTGCGTGGCGAGCTTGCGGGAAATTCTTGCCCATCGGTCGGTTCTCACGGTTTGTGTGGATTGTTTAAATTCTCCATTTTTTATCCGCGGCCCCCTTTTTAAAAGCTTTCCCCGCCGGTTTGGCTTGTGTTTGCGGCTCTCCCAACCCGATCCATCTGCGAAGGGGGCCGCTTTCGGATGCGCGCCATTCCAGTGGGAGTCGG
>JXXA01007152.1:0-22266 GCA_000956255.1 Anopheles punctulatus
GCGGGCGTCGCAGCAGCGCCGCGAATGCATTTCCCTTTTGGAGATCGGTTCCGATGACTAAATCGATGATCGTGCCTAGTGTGGGAAGAGAAACTGGCCTATTAATGTCGATTTAACAGATTTATAATTGATCTTATTGAAGGAAAGTGTTAGTAATTCATAGCGTAATTTATGAGACTGTTAGATCATGCCTAATCATCTATACTAACGTAATCCCAGTAAAATTCCCGACGAAAAAGAACCACCTACGACAGTAGTATGACAAAAAAAAATGGAAACCCTTTAACCTGGTGGCTCCATCTCGAGACGAGTAACGAAACTAAGCAACCATATTGTGCGCATCATTACTTTATTTTTTATTTAGTTTGTTGCAACAAAAGCTCCCCTTATGGATGACATATTTGAGAGATAAAATAAAAGATTACTAAAGCGGAAAAGTAGGGTAAAATGTTACTTATTATGAAATCAACTTGCTGCCACAGCTGCAGGTAGCACCACACAACTGATGATCGCACATTTTCATTGCCATTAATAAATCACGGTGCACGCTGAAGGTGCATCGTTTGTGTGTCATTTCACCGCAGCCATTATGATAGAGACACTCGGCATTGAGGTGCAGGAACAAGGATGAAAAGCTATTCTTGTGCTGGTGTGCACTTGTTCGTTTTGAAAAAGTGTTCCGATTCGCTCTCGCCTCTAGCCGCTCGTTTCTTAACGCCTCGAAGAAAACCTCAGTAAAATCGAGTGTCCAAATCGACCTGAAAGTCTTGCACTGTAACAACTTTGGTAAATGTTCCATTAAAAGTTAATGATTAGTATTAAATGTACGTTAATAGGAGTGCATGACAACAACGTTTTGATGTTCTTGACGATATCGGAGTAAAATTCTTGTAATCCTCTGAACTAGTGATTCTAGGTGTTACAGCTGGTCTTAGCGATTAAGAGTCCTTGAATTTCATTTCTTCTACAAATAATCGGTTCGCCTTAGGTGACTAAGGGCAGCGAGTATGGTGCATGTAACAGTAATACATCTCACCACTTCCACCACCTCCCCCCCACTCAATGATGAATCATTTCACAGAAATTTCAATATAAACTGAACGTTATGAAACACAATCACACATACAGCTGCCCAAAAAGGAAAAGGAGGCACCCTCTCTTGGTGGTGCAGCTAAGCGGGGATGAAATCGCGCTCCATCTCCAGTCCTTTACAGGACCGCTGCCGTTGGCTGTTGTTGCGGGCAATTGCGTCTCTATAATTTCACCATCATGCGAACCCAGATGACGGATTCATTCGACGATATCTTCGCCAAACTGGAGCCACCTCACGGTCGGCACACAAGTGGGCTGAAAACGGTGTGGCAGAACGCCGCGGCGACAAGGACGACCGCATATGACCGCGCATTGTCGCATGCCCATAAAGAACGAGTTTTTCGAAGATCAACCTGGTGGTTATTAATTTTCGCATCCACCACCCATTCCGGTGCCCATTCCGTGCCGGGAGCCAGTACCGCGGCGGTGGCGGTGGCGACCGCTGGCTTCGTACGCGTACGTGGAAGATGGTTTACCGAAGCGAGGCCGCTTCAATTATTACAACGCGGCGAGCGCGCGCCCGAGCACCCGGCACGATCCGATACACAGCTGGTGCACAGCCTCGGAAAGGTCGTTTTGGCCGATTATGTCATGCGGCCCGATAGTGGCGAGCATAGAGGGAGCGCGGTGGAGTTGTGTGTGAAAACAGGCGCACCGAAAACATACAACAACAAAAAATGGAATCCCTTCCCTTCCTTGCCTGTGCTCTGCCGTGTACACCAACGGAAATATATTGCTCGACTTATGGGCACGTACCAGGCGCACCATATTCATCAAAGCATGTTGATTTAGCCGTCGACGGGGGACGACTTAGCGACGGACGAACTGGGCGCGCATGCTGTGATTTAAGTTGGTTTCATTTATGATCCGCTCGAATCGTGTGACAACGTTCCTTTTTTGAGCTGACGGTAGCAGCGTATGCTGAAGGTCCTTCCAATCGGGCACGGTTCTAATGCATTGCGTTTTTAAAAAAGGGAAGAATGTGAGAGAAATCTCAGCTCCTAATGCATTTTTTATTTACGCCTAGCTGGTAATTAATTCGTGGTACCGAACAGCTAACTATCGAATGCCAAACAAAACATGCCCGTTCGATCGTAACAGGTTCGAAATAAAATGCTATAAACAAAACAAGATTCGCGAAAACATGGGATCACAATTATAGTGCAACCTCCATCCTTCGATCGTTCTGCAGAACCTTGCTCCACCGACGGATCGTAGATCATCCCGGCGCAGCCGTGGGAAAACCATTCCAAGAAATCAACAAATTGTCGTAAAAATATCTCCACTCCAACCCAACGCATTTCGCTTTTATTGTAAACAATCAGCAGCACCCGTACTAGAAATGAATAGCACTGGCCGCCAAAGAATCGTTCGGATTCGCCAGCAAAGCCCGCAACAGACAGCGTAGATGTTCAATTTTCCACACACAAACACACGGGCTGTGCGAGGGAAACATAAATAAAAGTGCTGCTCTTGTTTCTGCACAACTGTTTCGACCGTTTCGCCAGTTGCCTCTGTGCACGAATGCTAGTAGCTATGATCGTAAAGAGGTACACCGACGCCAACGCACCAGTGTTACCGAGCGAAGGAGATCAAAATGTTCAACCCACCCACGGCACAATTTCCATTTCCATAAATAAAACTATTCCTGCTCGAAATGCCATCAGCAGTGCGGGAAAGAGAACGAAAACGAGAAAGGGAAAGTGGGTCGCACAATGAGGAAAAATTTGGAAAAACTTTTCTTGAGGGGGAAGGGGGAGGGGGTGATTCGAACCACGAAACGAATGCAGAGCGAGCCAGTGTTTTCGATAATAAATTTGCCCTCCCGTGTGCATGATGTCATCATGGATTGCAGTGAACTGTTACGATCAACTTTTATGTCGCACGCGGACCAGTTCAAGGAAGATTCGTCGGAGGGCACTGCCAAGGACTTGAGAGTTGTCATGTTGACCGGTACAACACCGGTAGGGATATTTAATTGAGATATCACGCACGAATCTAACAAACTTGCTTAACCTAGCAGCTTAAATTTCTTCACATACTTCTGTACCTCCTCCTTGGGATACGGCTTCAGAGCGATGCATGTTGGCAAATTCTCGGGTTGTTCTACCCATACTTTGTGCTTAACGTCGTTCTGTTGCAACACTTCGCCCAGGCCAACAAGTTTGCCTGTGTCGGGTGCCTAAAATGGAAGCGAGAGAAAGAGAAAAGAATTTAAAAAAAAATATATTAGACATGCCAGCCGCAAGTGATGAAAAATCAGAACATTTTGAATATTCTCTCCCTACAGTGAGCGGTTTATAGCATTTCATGTGTTTGGCCGATCAAAGAACCCGTGTACCAGTGCCGGTCCTGCAATGTTCCGCGGTAAAACGGGTGCTCGTGTCGTGAATCCCAAAATAACCTCTTTTCCCGTAACACACGGCTCGGTACGGCACGCTACGGAACGTCCTTTGCACCATGAGTCTTTTCTTCTGTTTGCCGTGGAGGAGTTTGTTCACGGCATATTTTGTGTAGGTGTTAGAAATTCTCTTTCGAATTCCCAAAATAGATTCTCACGATGAAGCTCCTCTTGCTTGCGTTGTGGCAATGATGTTGTTTGCATTTCAACCCAGCAATGTCCATTTGGTGGTCGGGTGTCGGGAACTAGTGCAATTTGCTACCTCAGCTTAGATGGTCAATCTGCGTTCAATTCTTGATCCTTTTTCCATGTGTACCGAAAAGCGGAATACTTACAAATTCTTCAAAATAGAATATGCCAACATATTACCCTACTTCTTAGCGAAATACTGCTATTTTGGTATTTTTGTCCGTATTAATTTTTACATGCATGCTTACCTCAAGAACTACCTTATGCATATTGTCCAGGTCCTTAAAATATTCCACAGTGTCTGCGTCGGAAGCATACAAGTGGCTAACGGCTGCCACCGCGTGGCAACATTGTGCGATTAGGGCACCCTTGGGCCAGGTTTTTGCAATTTCTCCATTAACGATAACGTACTGGACCAGTTTTGCGGCGGACATTTTGACCGGAGATAAACTATGTTTTGGTTGACGAATGTAGATAAAAACCAACCAACCGGCTTTTTTGTATTGTTTATGTAAACAGCAGAAGCAGCAGCTGATGTGGTGTTTTGACAGATGATCAGCTGTCAACAAACACACCTCTGATTTTATTGAATTTACACTTAAAACTACAAATTTTCCTTAATATTTGTTACTTTTTTAATTAAGTTATTCACATCCCACGATCGAACATAATTTTACTAACAACAGTCGGCAACATTCTTATTTCTTAATTCGCCCGGTGGCATATGGCCACAGTTGAAATATTCCAATTCGATTCGATTTTTCGCTTGACGTTACGAATGCTCATCGTTTGGCGCTTGTAAATAACAAAAACTATTTCTCATCGATGTCATATCAACAAAGACTAATCTGGGAAAAATATCCTTTACACAGTTTATTCGCGAATGTTCAATTGATACAATGTTGTATTTAGTCAAATAGATATTCCTTTACAGTGCCTTCCGATGATATTCTGGACTGGTATTTACGTAGTGCTGCATGTTAAACAGCGTGCTGCTGTTCTTCACCAAATACTTCAAAAAGTCCTGCACATGACCGAGGGATGTTTGTATCGACTTTTCGTCCAGCGACGTGAATGCCAGCATTGGACCCAGCTTCACAAACAGTCGGAGCAAATGTACGGAGCCGTAGATTTTCGCCATCGGTACACCCGGATTACCTTGTATGATTTCCGCGTACTGCGGTCGCTCGAACTTGTAGAGCAGCTGCGAGCCGAGCATGACATTGAAATACTCCACTATCCCATTACCGATATCCGTCACGGCCGTTTCCTTGGTAGCCGTCGTCACCTTGCTTTGCTTCTTGTACTGTACGTAGTTGTCTACGATCTCCTGCACCGTCACCTTGGCGGGCAGCTCCAGTAACTTGTTCTGGCGCGAGATAGCATCCCAGTCGTCCACCAGCCACACCTTCAGTTCGTCGGGTATCTTGATTTTCACCTCGACCTTCGACATAAACTGATCTTCCGATTCCACGTTGGACGAGTTCGTATCACTACGGCCTCGTTTCTTTGCCGATTTCGAGCTGCTCTGCTCGCCGGTCGAGTCATCCTTAGTCTTCTCTGTCGGCTCTTTGCCTTCTGTGGTAGTTTTTCCCTCCTTACCATTCGGCGTGGTTGCCGCTGCTGTTGTTGCTGCAGTGGCGGCCACTGAAGATGAGGAGGATGATGTGGTAGAGCTAGGCGACGATGATACGCTAGCAGTGGTAGCCGAAGATTTCAGCGATGATCTGTTTCGTCCCGTTGTAGACGAACCGCTTCCCGCTACACTGCCAGACAATGATGCTGGGGCGGCCGAAGCAGTCGTGGATGAAGGAGTACCCGTAGGTTGCACTGTCGTGTCTTTTTCCTTTGTTACCTCCTTCGACGGGGTTGATGCGCGAGAATCGTTATCCTTGCCTTGACCGCTATTGCCACTTTGAGCGTCCGATTTTTTTGCTTTTGTGCTGCTCTTCTTGTTCTTAATGTGGGGAGAATGAAGTCGATGCACCTCCTGCTGTCGCTGACGATTAGCCTCGTTGTATTTCAGGACACGGCTCTCCGGTACCCACTCGTCCCAGCTGTGGAATCGCATGTTAATGGTATTCAAGTGCTCGTCGCATGTTTACCTATGAACCAGATACATACTTCTTGTTCCAACCAGCGTAGTGCACAAGATATTTCACCTGCTTTTCTTTCATCATCGCGCATCTTAGCAACTTTGCTTCGTACAGCAGTGGCCCATGAAAGCATAGTACTTTTTCACCTACGAACGGAATCAAATCGTACAAAACAGATACTGATAGAGTGAATGAAGCAATGACTTACCTTCCGTAAACTTGAACTTCGGGGGCATTTTCCCGTCCTCGTTTGCAATTTTCTTATCCAGTTGTATAGTGTTTTATGGAATTGTTTATACACAAAATAATGGAAAACAACGCTTTTCCAGGTAGCTGAAAGCTTCGGTACTGTCAGCAAGTGCTAATTCGGCTAAGTGCTGCATGTGAATTGTCAATCCTTCAAACCCAAAGCTCGCTTGTCCGGTGAAAAAAATGCATGTCATATTCGAAATGTCAATCTACGGGGAAGAAGATTAGCTGTCAATCGAACTGCGATTGAAACAGCAAATAATAATGTTTACAAACGCAATAAGACAAAAACTCTGCGTCGTCACGAAATCTCGTTAACTTCTCCCGCACAATCCATAAACTAGAAGAAAGAAGAACGTTTCTATTCATCTTCATGTGTGGTTCACTGGTACGAAGATTCATCATAAAATTTCATCAACTTTCGCATGTTGGAAAAGATTTGTTTGCTACTCTCTATTGCATCAAGAAACTAAATAACCCATTTCATCAGGTTCATCGCAGCAAGTAAATCGAACGAAGCGTCACCGCCCTGCTCATCCCAACTCGCTTCCTACTATCCCTTCCCTACCATATCTGCTCCTCTCCATGGGCAACCCAAAACGCGCAACGTTTCGTTTCCGAACACCGGCGATTTCACTTTCGAACATGATGAGCCGAGTTTTCGAAGTTGTGTCATGTTTGCCAACGGTGAAAAAAGCTCACCATCCGCCGCAGCGGAAAGCTTTCGAACGCAGGGCAAAGTAGCGTCGTCCGGACGCCATATTGGTTTCGCTGCAAATTTCGTCGGGTTTTAAAGACGCAACTTTTGTGCGAGTTCTCGAAACAAAGCACAATTTCGGTTTGGTGAAGTGCTGACAGAACGGTGAAAAGCGGTTGAAAAGAACGCACGGTGAGCGACGCGTACGGGGCGATAAACGTTTGCCGTGAAAACCGGGCACGTTTGGGTCTAAAAAGGATTGGTGTGTTTTGTTTGTGACCTCCTTCTTTCTTGAGCTGGCATCGCACGCTCTCCGTCGAGGTTGCCTAGTGGTGCTGACGGGTGGTGAAATTCTTTCCCCAAAGTACGCGCTTGATCGTTCGATTGATTCAAACCTGTTTCCACCAACCGTCGTCGGGATTCGGTGCTGGTGACGGTGATTGTAAATCCGAAGTGCGGTCCGCGTTTAAATCAATCGACAGCATAGCGAACGGCCTAACCCGGTGTTAATTATCGTGTAACATAACATTACGAGCTACTGTACGCACGGTGACAGCAAGTCCCCCCGCGTAGAAAGTTTGTTGTTGTACATCGCACCGAACGTAAACAACCCATACGGACGCCTTTTAAACTGCACCGTGCAGAGGAAACGAATCTGCACGTGAAGTTGGGCTCGTCGCGAAAATGCGAAACGTCAACTGCACGTCACTAACCGCGGTGTACCGCTTTTCCGTTTATCTTCCCAGCAGCTGTATCTAATGTAACAACAGCTTCCGCCGTCGCTACGAACCCACCGGACGCTAGTACAAATGAGTAAAATGACGCGATACGCGGAGGCCAAATCGGTGAAGGTGGACAACTGGGGAGTGTTCTTTCTGCAGAAGCTGCAAAACTTTTTCAACAAAACGGACCACTGCGACCTGACGCTGCAGTTCAATGATAACTCCCAGCTGAAGGTGCACCGGCTGGTGCTGTCCGCATGCACTGACTACTTTAACCACTTGGAGAACGTGTGCGAGATGTACGACGACGTGCTGATCATGCCGATGGACCTGCAGGCGGACGTGATTGTGCCGATCGTGAACTTCATGTACACCGGCACACTCGAGTTCCAGTACAACATGTACGATCGGCTGCTGAAAACGGCCACCGACATGAATATGACCGTGCTGCTGAAGCTGCTCGAAGCGCACCGTCAAACGTCGCGCATCGCGAAGCAACCGGTGCTGCTGAACAAACAGGCGCCGCGACCGCGCACCGGTGCCACCACGTACCAGGGGCAGCAGCGTGCCGGTGTGCCTGTCGCCCGGGGCCCCATGATCAGCGGCAAACCGCGCCTACCGATGGTCGGCCGCCAACAGCAGCAACCGCCGCACTCGTACGGCAAGGCCACGAACGCAAAACCAGGCCCGTCGCGTTACGTCGACGAAATGGGCGATGGGTACGACGACTCGTTCGATGGGATGTCGTACGAGGGCAAACCGCTGCTCACGGCGGACCAGGTAAAGAAGGAGGACGAAACGTCGCCGTTCGAGAAGCTACGCAAGGGCTACACCAACGCGAACGTGGTGAAACGAGCGTCCGGTGGTTCGCTCACGTCCCCACCGGCCAAAAAGCCGAATCTGGACGAGGTGAAAGAGTTTACGGAGGCGGCACGGATGCGCAGCCAGCTCACGACGGACGATGACGATTCGCCGGACTACGTGGACGACGACACGCACTTCAACGATGACGACGACGAGGATTACCAACCGCCGGCATCGGTTAAAGCGGCCCTGGCGAAGCAGGCAAATGCTAGCGGTGGCAGCAGCAAGCAGATCGTCATCAAGCAGGAATCAAAATCACCCGGCTCTGGTGGTGGTGGCTCGAACGTGCTGAAGCAAATCACGGTAAAGGATGACTCCGGTAACGTTGACCACGCCAAGATCATCTCGGAGGTACTGAAAAAGTATCCACACTTGGTGAAGAAGAACAAAAACATCAAGCTTAAGATCATGCAGAAACCTTCCTCAAATGCCGCATCGGCCAGCACCAGCACATCGACCACATCGGCCACAAAGATGGAGGTTCGTACCGCGACACCCTTAAAACAGGACCAATCGATGGTGCGACGTGCGACGGCCAACATTCAAAGTGAACCGACCGCTAAAGCGAGCACATCATCCGCGGGATCCACATCCTCAGCGGCCACACCCGGTACGAAGCCAGCGTCGAGTGCACCGAAAACGATCGACGCCAAAACGATGCACGCCCTGATTGCGAAGGGTGCGGAAAACATGACCGGCCCGTGGTTGTGCTTACGGTGCGGCATTAACGGGCGCCCGATTAGCATCCCCAGCTACCGGGCCTTCCGCAACCATCTGGTCACGAAGCATAAGGAGCGGATCGATGTGCGGATCTGCGAGCACTGTGGCTGGCGGGCGCAGCAGCGCAATCCGCACCTGCTCTACCATCTGCTGACCGAGCACAACATCCGTCAGACGGTGAAATTCCCCAAGTGCGACGAGTGCGATCACGTGGCGATGACGGTGGAGGATCTGCAGAAGCACGAGGAGGTGGTGCACGCGCGGGGCGGCGACCTGCAGCAGTGCATCTACTGCAACAAGGTGTTCGCGAAGGAGATGGATCTGTACGACCACATGAAGGAGCAGCACCGCGAGCGGGCGATCGTGGAGGGTGTGCTCGAGTTCACCGACGACGAGGAGTACCAAACGGAGGAGGAGCAGTCCACATCGGCGACGAAGGCGAACGATGGGAAGATAAAGATCCTGTCGAACATAACGCTGCCGCCGGCGAAAACGTCCGGCACGGCCCGTACACTCGAACCATCGTCCGAGGCGGAAGCGATGAGTAACGTGGCGTCCGGCATTACCACCAGCCTGACGCTGGTCGGCGATAATGGGGTCGTGCTGGACGATGCCAACTTCCAGAACCAGTTCGCCATCGAGGCGGAGATGGCCAGTGTGCACGGCGAAAATGCGACCGGAGCCGGTGTGGATGGTGGCGAGAGCATCCCGAAGCTGGTGACGGCCGACGGCACCGAGCTGCAGCTGACACAGTCGCAGAAGGATGAAATTATCTCCCAGCTGCAGGGTTCCGGCGGTGGTAAGTGTGGCAGAGTCACGCGATCTCTAAAGAATCTATGGCAGATCTCTAAAGAATCATAAATCACGAAGGAAGTATTTTTAATGAACACATAAGTAGGCCCCTTAATAACGTCGTTATGAATTTGGAATGATTTAAAATTGCTCCATAATTACACAGGAAATCCCAGAAGTAGATGATGTTGTATTCGTGATGAGCGCAGCAACAACGAGATTCAGATTCATTACTCTTTCATTCGATGTTCATGGACTTCTGTTTAAAAATGTTCGGATTCATTTATGGAGTTGAAAGAGTCATTCGGGCTACACGGTTGCTATGATTGACTTAACCGCCATGACTGTTAAACTCTTAACAATTAAAACTCTTAACCTATGAGCATTTTTCCAGCGACAAACGAATCAGTTAGACATAAAAAAAATCGTTTACATAAACATAAGACAGACATAAAAAGTTAGACATAAGTTTTACAATGCGTTTACAAGTCGTTGAGCGTTTAGATTATATTCTTTCCATTTTTTTCATCCAACAGGGAACGACGTGGTAATGGTGCTGAACGAGGACAACTTCTCCGTCGGCTCAACGATACAGCTCGGCGAGGGAGTGCAGATCGTGGATGCCACATCGCAGAACATAATGCTAATGTACAGCCAACCGGGCGAAGGTGGTTCCGAGCACAACGACAGCCAAAAGTCGGACGCGAAGGCCGACGCGACGGCTTCGGAGGACGACAACTCGCAGGCATCCATCGCCCTGTCGGAGGACAAGGATGTCTCGGTGGACGAAAAGCAAACCTCACTCGGCGAGGCGGACGAAAGCCAGGAGTCGCGCCGGACGGACGTGTCGGACAAGCAACACGAGGAGGAGTACGATGGGAATACGACCGCGGACGATGTCGACATGTCCGGCCACGAGACGTCCGAGACGAACGAAACGCTGCAGCAGGCCGTCAAGGATGAGCTGATGGACACGGAGGAGCACGATGAGGAAGCGAAGGCGGGGGACGAAGCGTCCGGGAAATCGGCATCGGCCAAGGATGACGATTCCGAGGAACGGCAGCAATCGGACAAACTGCGGTTGATATCCGAACTGGAAGGCGACTGGTCGGAGGATACGGCTGAAGAGCAACCTACTGCTGCTGTCGCCAGCGAAACGTCCAAAAAGGCACCGTCGGAAAAGAAACCAACTGTTGCACCGGTCGCAAAGCCCGCAGCGAAACAACAAGATTCCGCGGCAAAGAAACCGACGACGGCGGTGGCTGCGACGAAACCGGACTCAGCAGCTGGCTCGAAAAAGAAACCATCAAGCGAAACACCACCCAGTGGCTCGGTGGCGGAACGGAAAAAGACCGGTGAGGAGAAAGCGGGATCTGCCACCGGTAAGCAGCTGGACACACTGCTGGACGATTGGAACCAGGACGTGAAGCACGAGGAAAGCTTCGAAACCGAGAGCGATGCCGATCTCGAAAAAGCGATGGAAAAGGTAACCAACGCGACGAAGGACGAAGGAAAGGCGAAGGAAAGCAAGCGGGACGATGATGACGATGGTACGGTAGCGGCGGTGGTGATCAAACCGGAACAGGTGACCGATGACACTAACAAGAAGGAAGAATCCAAGAAGAATGGAACGAAGGGTGCGGCGGAGCCGCCGGTGCGCAGTAAACCGGATGCCAGTGAACTGGAAGACGAGGAAGAGGAGGAGGACGACGACGAGCTAGACGAGGAGGGCAAGGAAAAATCGAGCTCAAAGTCGAAAGAAGTTAGCTCGCTGCTAGGCGAATGGGATGAGGATGACGATCTTTAAGCAGGGGTACTTGAAAAAACATGTATGGCCTTCCCTCGATACTGTTCTTGAAGTGAACACAGTCAGTGTGTGAGATTTTTACTTTGGCCAATTTCAACGTCATGTTAAGCGCTAGGACGTAAGCGTAAGGACAGGACTAATAATTTGTAATACCTTTTTTAAGGTTTTATTTTGATTCTAGTTTGTTTTTTTAGTTATTATGATATATTTCTCCGGTGTGTTAGGTAATATAGCAGCCGCCCCGTCGGTGATTGATTGTGTGAACATGAATTCACATCATTTAACCGTACAATTGAACATCAATTGGAAAGGCAGAGGTAGTTTTATTTACCCCCCGTAGATATACAAAATGATAGAGGGTAATTTTGTTCGAAAGATTTACGTAAATCCCAACCCGTAGCTGAAAAAGATGCAATAAAAACTTTTCAAATATACGTGTGCATTTTGTTTTTTCGATGTGTGGCCAACGCCGCATAGTGGCATATGAATCATTTTCCTTCCTACAGCAGTAATGGATCGATTAATTCCCCTTTAGTTTTCGATTTCGAGCTTTGAGCTCGGCTTTTGTAATTTAGGACAGATGAACATTGAATGACCTATAAAAGCTGCTGAAGCGTCGTTTACGTAACGGTTTTATGAGCTTTTTAGTTCGAATTTCATTTGAACGGAGTTTCGGTCTAAAGCTGACTTGATCTGTAACTTTTCCACCGGGATTTTGTTCTAAATTGGTGCATCTTAAGTGGCTGTTATTTACATGCATAGTAGAATTATGCAACACATATTCATATAAAATCGTCGCACAAATTTCATTTTATTGTTTGTTCTAATGGTTTCTCAATTTAGTTTTAAAACTGCCAATCTGTATGACGAACGAAACGGTGCAGTTGTAGCGTTTCGGGCGAAACGTGTCAAAAGAGGAGGTAAAAAAATGTCAAAAAAGATCGTTGACCAAAGAAGGCCGTTAGAATTAAAGTTTGCCACCATCAGAGCGCAGAGAAAGAACTTAAAAGGCAACG
This sequence comes from Anopheles punctulatus, assembly GCA_000956255.1. Classification (NCBI taxonomy): domain Eukaryota; kingdom Metazoa; phylum Arthropoda; class Insecta; order Diptera; family Culicidae; genus Anopheles; species Anopheles punctulatus. The sequence goes on from JXXA01007152.1 coordinate 12,646, forward strand.
GAATTTGCTCTGCGCGCTTTTGTAAATCTATCCTTTCGCTTATTCAAGTGTATAAAATATTAGTTAGCAGTCGCCGCATTATTTTTTTACTGCACAGTTTACTTTCCCGTCCGTTTCGAAAACCGTCCTCATTTTCCGGTGTGTTCCGTTCGTATCGTCGCGGTTAACTGTTTTGGTAAACGGTTCCTCGCTCAGAAACATGGCGTGCAACAAAGAAAATCGCAAACTTTTTGCCATCCCGGCCCCGGTGGCCACCGGTACGGTGCTCTCCGCCAAACCGACAGCCGGTCTGCAAGCGAAGAAAGCCGGCACCGCATCGCCTGTGATCGCAAACCAAGCGCACTCGACTAATTCCACGAGATCGGTGGGGAAGGCGACTGATGGGAGCCAGCAACCAGGGGGAGGAAATTTCAAGACCCCGCTATTACCTCCGCCAGCACCACGCCCGGTTGCGGGCGGTAGTAAACCTGCCGCCACCAAACAGTCCCAGGTTTCACGAGCGGAGGAAAATCAACCGGAACCGATGGACACAACGCCGGCAGCGCCGGCGAAACCTTCTGATGCGGTGCCTGATGGTGGTGAAAAGGCGGCGGCGGAGACACAAAAACCGACCAAAAAAGTGTGGACACTCAGTAACTTCGACATCGGGCGTCCATTGGGCCGAGGGAAGTTTGGAAATGTGTATCTTGCGCGCGAAAAGGAAACAAAGTTTGTGATTGCACTGAAGGTTCTTTTCAAGAAGCAGGCAAGTAGTCCAATCGTGTTCGGCTATTCGAGACGGTTAACGTTGTTTCTTTCGTGCAGGTACACGCTCAGGGCATCGAGCATCAGGTGCGCCGGGAGATCGAAATTCAGTCCCATCTGCGGCACCCAAACATACTGCGCATGTACGGCTACTTCCACGACGAAACGCGTATCTATCTGATCCTGGAGTTTGCGCCAGGTGGTACGCTGTTCAAGGAGCAGCAGCAGCAGCCGGGCAAACGGTTTCCTGAAAAACGTTGCGCCATCTACGTACACTCGCTCGTGTCGGCACTGATCTATCTGCACGAGCGTAACGTCATCCACCGAGACATCAAGCCGGAGAACCTGCTGCTCGGGCAAGGGGGTAAGCTTAAGATTGCCGATTTCGGTTGGTCCGTGCACGAACCGACCTCTTCCCGCACCACCCTCTGCGGTACGCTCGATTATCTATCGCCGGAGATGGTGCAGGGCCAGCCACACACGAAAACGGTCGACCTGTGGAGCCTGGGCGTGCTAGCATACGAGCTGCTGTGCGGGAAGGCACCGTTTCTGGCCAACACGTACGAGGAAACGTACAGGAAGATCATGAAAGTGCAGTACACGGTACCGCCGGATGTGTCGAAGGCGGCGGCGCACCTCATTTCGCGTCTGCTCGTCAAAGAACCGGCGAACCGTATGCCGCTCGAGAATGTGGCCGTCCATCCATGGATTCAGCTGCACGTGGACAACAAGTGAGCGTGTGCCATCAAGCGCGGAATTAGAACATCTTTTTTAAATGTCGAATAGGTATTTGTTAGTCTTCTAAACGTAGTCCTTATGCAACTTTTTAGCTAGTGATAATCTCTTTCAAGCGAAGGAAACGAAGTACGAAAGAGAAATAGAGAGAGAGAGAGAGACGAAGAGCGAGTCAAGTGCTGTACAGATTTGTTTAATGTTATAAACTCAAGGCCTTTCCTATGAGAAACGAGCTATTTTTTGATACAGTTTTTAATTTTTCTAGCTGAAACGAGCCCAATCTGGACTCAATCCATCATAAGCTTATCGAAGAAAGTCTGAAAACGTTCGTTGCATTGCTCAAACATTTGGCGGCTCATCTCGAGAAACTTTTTGTCCGACTCCTCCTGTGCCTTGCTGTACAGTCCGAACTGGTAATCGATCAGCGCTTTCTGATTCTGAAACACATCCCTTTCCGTGAACGTGAGTTCCGTTGCTGACGATGCGGTCGCAACGCCACTCCGCTGAAACGCACCACCTTTCTTGCCGCGCTTCGAACGTTTCGGTACGATTTGCACCTTGGAAGAGTGCGGTACATCGGGGGTTCGCTCACGGTCCGGTTCACCATCGTCACTGTCTTCGTTCGTTAAATCATCGTCATACTCATGCACAACGTCCACCTTTTCTATGGCGGGATAGTGTTCTTGGAATGAGCTGCTTGCGGTGGAAGTGTTCTGTTTAGGTGAAACTAGAAAAAGATTGAAGGATTAATGTTTATGTTAAAATTAGTTAACGGAAACTGGTTCCCACCTTTCGTGATGCTCAGTGCATACAGCTTTGTCTCGGTGGCGGGGGGTTTCCCTTTCATGATCAGATCGATCTCGTTATAGTACTGAAACAGGTCCGCTGCTTCTGCGCCCGGATTCTTCTGTATGTCCATGTAGCGTTTCTTCAGATTCTTCCATCGATACTCGATTTGTTTGGTGTCTTTGGTGGGGTAGCCGCGCGTTATCATCTCGTCCTGCACAATCTGGAACGCCTTGTGCTTGCGATACGGTCGCCCGTTCATAGCTTTCAGGCTCTCCTGCTCGTGCATGATGTTCAGCATCTCGATCGTTTCCTCGTACGTCCACAGTGTACGCTTTGCCATGGTTACGTTTATCAGTAGCGTTTCGATAAGTATTTTACATAACCACCTGTACAATGGGACGGGGATTTAAAAAAACCCGCCATAAATCATCGTGGGAAAGCTGAATCCTAATCCAAAATAAACATCCCACAAACGCAGCACTTTCAACTCTACTTGGACGCTTTTGTTTTCCTACAGCAAACTTCAACCAAGCGAGAATTTGCCACACTGCCTCACGTTTATAACGTTGGGTTGAAATCAGATTTTCATCAGTGTTTGAAAAATGGATCTAAGTAATTAGTTCAGTTATAGTTATTTGAGCTTGTGGGTTTGTCTATGTTTAATTAATTATTCAAATTAAAAATGAATTTTTTAAACGGTAGATTGAAAACTTTTTGCTACTTCTGTGTTGTTTTGTTTTCTTTGACAGCAGCAATCTGACAGCCGCCTCTCTATTTGACAGAATTCAAAACTCGAGATAAAAAAATATTGAAACGGATCGCGGAGCACATTTTCTCAATCCGCGAGGGCCTTCTTGATTTGGTCGCAGGTTCTTCGTAAAAATCGTCGCGTTTCAAGCCGGAAAGCTATCGTCCTGTGCGCGTGCGGTACCGTGAAGTGAAAACGCAACAAATTCATTCGCTATGTCGTGGTTGTTCGGGTACAAAAGTCAAGTTCCTCCGCAGGGTGGCGATGGTGCACCGGAACCACCGGGAGCACCGCCTTCGTCGGCCGGTGCCGGACAGATGGCGGGCGATGCCAACCTGACCAAGGCAGAGCGGAAGGCTATGGAGGCGTATCGTTTCGATTCGTCTGCTCTGGAACGGGCGGCTGAAGCAGCACGCACCCTGGAACGATCGAGTAAGTTTCGCTTAATGTTGCGTAATCGGAATCGGTTGTGTTACGATGTATGACCCGACGGTAACGTTTGCTCCCATCTCCCGCAGAACATGCCCGCGAAGCACTGGAACTGTCGAAGTTACAGGAAACCACTCGCCAACAGGAATACTTGGCTAAGGTGAAAGAGTACGAGGCTCATATCGAGACCTCCAAGGTGGAGCAGAAACGCGTTGACCATGAAGAGCGCCGAAAGACGCTGGCTGAAGAGACGAAGCAACAGCAGCAGCGCGCACAGTACCAGGATCAGCTTGCTCGCAAGCGGTACGAGGAGCAGCTGGCCCAGCAGCAGCGTGTGCAGGAGGAGAACTTGCGCAAGCAGGAGGAAAGCGTCGCGAAACAGGAAGCGATGCGCCGTAAGACGATCGAGCACGAGATGGAGCTGCGAGAGAAAAACAAAATGAAACTGCTGGAGGCGGAGCTGCGTGCGAAAGCGAAAGTGGACCGTGAAAACCGTGACCTCACGCTGGAGCAAATACGTCTGAAGGCGGAAGAGAACCGTATCACCGTTATGGAGGGCATCAAGACGGCGGGTTCGGTGCTGGGGCAGGGTGCAACCGCTCTGCTGACCGACTGGAACAAGGTGGTCACCACGGTCGGTGGTCTGTCGCTGCTGGCACTCGGTGTTTACACGGCCAAGGGTGCGACGGGTGTCACTGCCCGATACGTGGAGGCCCGGATAGGTAAACCGTCGCTGGTGAACGAAACGTCGCGCTTCTCGCTGCTGGAAGCACTGAAACATCCCATCGAAACGGTGAAACGATTGAAGCACAAACCGACGGACGCGCTGCAGGGCGTTGTGTTGCAGCCGAAGCTGGAGGAGCGTCTGCGTGACATTGCGATCGCAACGAAGAACACCAAGAACAATCAGGGCCTGTACCGGAACATTCTAATGCACGGACCGCCTGGCACGGGTAAAACGATGTTTGCCAAGCGGCTTGCCACTCACTCCGGTATGGACTACGCCATCATGACCGGTGGTGACGTTGGTCCGATGGGACGCGACGCGGTCACTGCCATCCACAAAGTTTTCGATTGGGCCAACACGAGCAGGCGCGGTTTGCTGCTGTTTATCGACGAGGCGGACGCCTTCCTGCGCAAACGTTCGTCCGAACAGATTTCGGAAGACATGCGTTCGGCGCTGAACGCGTTCCTCTACCGCACAGGTGAGCAGAACCCACGGTTTATGCTGGTGCTGGCGTCCAACACCCCGGAACAGTTCGATTACGCCATCAACGATCGGTTGGACGAGATGGTTGAGTTTACGCTGCCCGGACTGGAGGAACGCGAGCGTTTGGTACGTCTGTACTTTGATAAATTCGTCCTGCAACCTGCCGCCGAAGGAAAGAAGTAAGTACAGATGGTAAACACACACACTAACACAAACGCCGTAACACAACGATTTACTTATCACATTTTCTTCTGCTTCCAGACGCTTCAAAGTGGAACAGTGGGATTACGGTGCTGTGTGCAGTAAGATGGCCAAAATGTGCGAAGGCATGTCGGGGCGTGAAATCTCCAAGCTAGGTGTGTCGTGGCAGGCGGCATGCTACGCTTCGGAAGAGGGTGTCCTTACCGAGCAGATGGTGCTGGATCGCTGCGAAGCCGCCGCCAGACAGCACCGTCAGAAGATGGCGTGGCTTTCGGAGCAGGAAAAGCTGGACCACAAATCCATTACCGGTGGCAAAGGTTTCCTGACGCAGTAGAGATAGTGCTAAGCTGCAACAAAACTATCCCATTACCGGCCAACTTGCTGGTGTAAGTAAAACGGTAACATATTTGGTGATAGACGGATCGAAGCGACATCCGTTATTTTTACGTTTCGTTGCCTAGTAACCAGTCGTGCTGTGGTTTCACAATCATCTCACCCTCCTGCGGCCTACTCGTTAGATGCAACCACTGGCAATGAGTAGCCAAATGGGGGGATACGGCGCGGATATTGTGAATATGGTAGAATCGAAATAGGCACCATGCATATGAAACCGTTCGCTGGGACAAAACCCCGTTTCATCTACCACTCAATCTTCGCAGGGAAAAGCATCGCATCGTTCGGCTGCAGGAGATTTATATTAAACTTCCTACGAACGCGTCGTATCCGCTTGTGTCCGGCCGTAAAACGATCGACAGGGAATGCATTTAGGAAAGGAGAAATTGTGTTCAAGATCGATAGCTGTAAGTCGCAATAGTTCCCCTCGAGCGCGGTGTAATGTTACGAAACGTACCGTAAAAGTGCAAATGTTATCTGTTACGGAGCTATTTTTACGTTCTTTTGTTTTCGGAATAGTGTATGTTTAAAACCATAAACATTAAAGCCAATATAAAACATTGTGAAATGTTGGAGCTAAAGAAATCCTTCGCCGGGAGTGGTTTGTTGTTGTACAAAACATGTTTATTTATTTTTGTTTTTATTTATGACACGTAATATCATAACGCAATAATTGTTTTTGTTCGATAAAATGAAAGAACCCACGGTTCATCAACTGCATCATGAGAATCTTTCTTCGTTAAGTGTGTAAAAACTACTTAAAAAATAGCAAAGAGAAGTAATTTGTAAGGACTCGAGGCCGCAAGGGAATTCTCTTCCCTCCCTTCATGTGATTTTTCGTTTGTTTGTTGCATTCTCCAAAAACGCTACGTTCCAGCTATCCTCCGTCCGGGATCTCTCCTAACAAAGCTTACTGATATAACAATACCTCTCAGTTGATTTGTTATCCATCATTCGTCGCAGAACGTACGAAAGTGTAAGGAAATTTATAGTAATTTATATCTTTCCCGCGAGAATTTTTCCCCGGGGAAAGGGTGTAATGCATCGTTCGTTTAAAAAAAAAACCCACCCCAAATTCCACCAAGTTCACCCAGTCGCCCTGGGCCCAGCGACGACGACGAAAATTGCTTTCTGGTCGTGAAAACAAAAAAACAACAACTAATAAATCCCTTCTCGAAACGACGCCCCGAAACAATTGGGATGTCGTTTGCACTCGGTTCTCCGCAGTAAGTCGCTCGTATCGCTTGCGCCGAGAAATAAATTAAGTAACGTTTTTCGAAGGTTTTGCACGCCGCGCCCCGTGGCACACTACCACACCTCGCACTTGTGCTCCGGATTCATCGGCGAACCGACCGGGCAGTTGAAGTCCTTGGCGAACTCGTGCATGTTGCTCAGCGGGCCGAGTACGCGGAACTGTCCCGGCGAGTGGACACCGGTGGTGATGCGCATCTTCATCGTCTCCGGACGGTAGACCGAGCACCAGGTCTGGGCGGCCGACAGCCAGAACATCTGCTCCGGGCTCAGGTTCAGCCCCGGCAGACGCTGCTCCGGACCGTGCTTTTCGGCCCACTTGCGGTACGCGTAGTACGCCTCCTTGATGCCACCGTTGTCCGCAATGTTCTCGCCCTGCGTGTTGATGCCGTTCAGGTTGAGCTTGACGTTCGGTTCCGTGTAGTTGCCGTACTGCTCGATGATGCAGCGTGCCTTCTCCAGGTAGGCGGTCTTCGTGTCCGACTGCCACCAGTCGACGAGATTGCCGTTCTTGTCGAACTGTCTGCCCTGGTCGTCGAAGCCGTGCGTAATTTCGTGCCCGATCACGAACCCGATCGCACCGTAGTTCATGTACTTCGGCCGATCGTAGGAGAAGAACTGCCCCTGCAGGATACCGGCCGGGAACTCTGTAACGAACGCGAATGAGAGACAATTAGTGTTGCACGCCATCCCTCCCCTTCGAGGGGACTGCAACACTTACGTATGCTGTTCTCGATCGACGAGTAGAACGCGTTCACAATCGCCGGCCTGGAGTGCGTGATCCAGTCGGTTTTGTTGACCGGAATGCGCAGCTTCTTGAACGCCTTCGTCGTGCCGAACTTGTTCATGTACAGGATCGTGTTTAGGTAGTTGCTGTCCGGCTGGAACTCGAGATCCTTGTAGTACTCGGCAATCTTCCCATCATCCATCAGCTCGTCCGGATAGCCGATGTGGGTGGCCATGGTGGAAACCTTCTCCAGTGCGGACACGCGCGTCACCTCATCCATCCAGTCGACCTTCTTCAGTATATCGACGAACACGCTCTTGATGTCGTTCACCATGTCGAGCGCCGCCCGCTTCGAGTCCTCGCGGAAGTACTTCCGGATGTACAGCGCACCGACCGATATCGGCAAGCTGCCGGACGTGATGTCGACGCACTCCTTCCACCGCGGTTCCTGCTCCTGCTTGCCGCTCAGCGCCGTACTGTACTGCAGCTGGCGCTTGCGCAGCTTCTCCGTGAGGAAGAACGACGAAAAGCCGCTGATGCGCCACATCACGTAGTTGGCCATGACGCGCTTGGGCGTGTCCTGCAGCAGCGGCCCCAGCTGCTCCATGAACGTCGGCACGCTCACGATGATCACCTCGTTCTCGTCGATCGCGATGCCCGTGTCCTTCAGGATCGCGTTGAAGTACGCCAACCAGTCGGTGTAGGGGTAGCGCTGCTGGAACTCCTTCACCGTCATCGGGTTGTAGAGGGCGGTCGCGTTACGGCGCTTCTCGTTCGGCAGCGAAATGTTCGCCAGCGCCATCTCGAAGTTGAGCGAATCGAGCAGCTCGCGCTTCGCGCGCTCCTCGTCCGCCCCGAGCAGGACGGCCATGTCGACCATGTAGTTGTAGTAGGCGGAAACGATCGGATTCTCCATGCCCTTCACCAGATACTCGCGGCTAATGCCCAGCGACGCTTGGTCGGTCTGTTGGAGGGGAGTTGGGAATTTGAGACGAGATTCATACATCGACCACTTTGCTTCTACTTCTTCTTCTTCTTCTTCTTCATCTTCTTACATCAATGATACGGCGGGTGGAGTTCTTCAGGTCGCTACCGATGGAGAAATCGAAGAAGTAGTCCGTGCTGTAGCCATTGTTGCGGAAATCTTTCACCGACTTCACCCACGACCAGGACGAATCCTGATCCCAGCTGTCTCCCTTCAGCACGGGCCATCCACCGAGCACGTCCAGGATGTCCAGCAGCGGCTTGATGCCCTTCTCCTCGATACGGGCTGTTGTGTTCGAAGAAATGCAAACATTACAGATAACCCGCTAGCGTCCTCGTACCCGGCAAAGCACTCACTCTTGTTCATGCACAGCTTGTACAGGTTCTTGGCCAGCTTGAACGGTGTCGCCTCGTGCTCGGAGATCTCGTCGCTGACGAGCGCCCGGAGCTGCTGCTGCAGCCGATCACCGATCACGGAGAACGTGTTCACCGACACCTTCTCGTCCGGGATGGTCGTCTCCTTCACGAACTTGCCGCAGGCGTAGTTGTAGAAATCATCGCACGGTTCCACGTCCTGGTCCATTTGATCCAGCGCTTTGGAGGCTGCAATGCACAAGCGAAGGCCATCAGAACGGTGCAAATGTAGCAGAGCGGGGCTCGAGCTCGGGCACCGGGTGATACTAACCAGAATGGATACATCCGGGCGTGAGGCAGATATCTTCCGCCCCCTTTCCGCCCACACCGTTGTACGCGTTCGGATGCTTCGGCAGGGCCTTGCCACGCCTTCCGGAGGTGAGCGGCTGGGCGGACGATGCACTACTTTCACCTGCAGGAAAGAAAGAAAGAACAAGAGAGAGAGAAAAAGGGGTCGTAAGTGGGATATTTGCACATGGCGCTAAATGTGGCGATCTCTCTCCGCCAACTGTGTTTGCATGTTGTGTGATGGAAGTGCTAATGAGGGTGACTCTCTGTCACCGTTTTGCTGGGAAGATCACGTAGGACAACAAACCAGACAACAAGACTCGAATAATGTGCGTACGGAAGGCGATTAACCTCAAAACCTTAATAAGACGCAGCTTTTTTGCGGATTGTTTACCGCCTCTTTCGGGACGACGAAGATCCTTTGTTTTGGGGCGAACCTCGTTCTTTTTGGAGTCACCGATACAGCTGTGAGTCACGGCACAGGGGGAACTAACTTCGCCGAGATGTTAATGTAAGCACTAATTAACATGGTGGTGCGTGCAAAGAAAAGGAAATTTGTATAACCAAACAACGATGTTCTTTAAAGTGTGCTTCAAATCTTGTTTGCTTTTTACGCATTTAACTGCGTCGTTAACATTTTACTCGCGCGCAAAAACCGCACCACTTTTATCGCTCCATTATTCTGTACGCTACGCTGCAAGTAATTGT
>JXXA01007156.1:0-16378 GCA_000956255.1 Anopheles punctulatus
CAACATCAACACCGAAGTAATAATTTATTATTATATTTACATTGAAACCACAAATCATTTATCAACCGGTAGTCGAAACGATCCTCTCGTGATCCTTCACAAAGAAATGGCCGGCACGATCCTCAGCGTCGAAGAAACGCGTACCATTTTCGGTACACCATCAAATACATTTGACGATATGTGGCTGAATTCGTCTGCCCGTTTGCTCCGTGTTTCGGGCATTCTTTGCGTATACAAGCCACAAAAGCAGTGCGTGAGGAATATACCCGCCAGGTCCATCATTAGCTGAAAGTGGTTTGGAAATAACATCAAATAAAACGCCAACGGTACGGCAGCATTACACTGATACAAAACTGAGAAGCTGCTCCACCAACTGGAAGCGAAAAAAATTACCTTTTGAAGTGGCGGACGCTCAAAGGAAAAATATTAATGCAGCTAATTATTCGTCGTTGGAGCTGAAAACATCGAGGACGGTTTCGTTTCTTGGTGCATGTGGAACATTTTTTTTTTTGGGGTTTGAGGTTTTCATTGTTAAGTGCTAACTCGTTGGGGCGATTTGTTAACTAGAATCTTGTTTAGTTGGTTCTGCCGAGGGTTGAGCCAGTGCCAGGCCATTGCTGTTTTCGAAATGAATGAAACTTGAAAATACAAAGAAAGAAAATGATGTATACGAATTTTCGAATGAATGAAAGGGTTAATTTGCATGACAATGTGCAACAGGAACTGGTTAGCTCATATTTTGAATCTTACGTATGTTGGAGCGTTACAATAACATAAGTTATGTTAAAAATATGTTTTATGAAAATAACCTCAAAATATTTACGACTAACTCACGAGAAGTTACGACACATTTGATTAAAAGGTAAATACAATCTAAAAAACAAATGCTACATAACGTGACTACAATGTACCGCGGGGCAGCTTACGATCACTTTGGCGTGCAGATCCTACAGACGATACAGCGATTTCGCGATGCAGTCGGCGATAAACATAGGTAAGGCTAATAAGCAGTAGGTCGAGCATGATCATCGATCGTACGAGTGATGTCCAAGCGGGTGGAATGGTTCCTAACAAACGATCGCCACACCATCCCCCGATTGGTCGTCGAAGCGCGCGGAGATGCCACTGCAGAGAGGTATTTTCTCATTTAACTCCCGCGCTCACGTGTGCACTGAGCGCCGAGCACCGACAAACCTTGGCAGGATGTTTGATAGAAAGGATCGGTTCGTCCGACAGCAAGCAAAACAAAAGCACCACAACAAGATCTTTCGGCGGGATTAATGCGTTCGGCGGCTCATAAACGAACCCGATGAAAGATGATCGATCGCCTGCCTTCGAGGGGTCATTTTTCGGATTACTCGTGGTTATTCGCGGTTCGCGTTCGTGGCGGTATTACTTCGCCGTCCTCCCCACGATCAACACCGCACGCCAATCAAGTGGTGTGAAAATCGGGGAGGAAGAAACGAAAACTGCCCATTCGTAAAGGTTCGCTCGTGATTAGCACAGTTTAAAGTGCTCCAGCGGGGCAGTGGCGCTGCGTATGGCGTAGACTTTTCCCCCACTCGCAAGAGGTTCACTGCCGGTTCCATCGCATCTATCGTTGGTAATGGGCGCAATGTGGTTCGTACCACGCGCACCACTCAGCGCATTCGCGATCGATGCGCGATCATCGATGCGCTAACCTTGTTTTCAGTACCAGTCGCTTGGATGCACCTATTCGCTGGTGGAAAGCACGGAAAGCGGGCACGGCTGCAGTGATCGTGGTTTGGAAGTAATGACAGAGTGTACCACCGGATTATCCGAGTGAGCTTTCATGTTTCCCAGGGTGTCGATGATGGTCGCGGACGACGAAAACGTAACCTGCCATCGAAAAGCGCTACGGCCACGACGACCAAAACTCATCCGTATGAATCCGCGCGAAACGTGTCGGCGGCAGCCGTGTTGATTGCAAACGATCGGCACGATCGGCGGCTTCTTGAAACGAAACCCCAACGAGGAGGTGGAGCAGAGAAAAATGGACCCGGTAAAAACAAAAGATTTCTCGCGTCTCGTCGCAGCCCAGGCATGATCTAACGCGGCAAAGTAGCGGCTAGTTTTGGATCGAACCACTGCACGCTCGCGTCGTTTTCGTTGTACCCATCGTCGTGCCAGAGGGGTTGTATGTTTCACTTCAGCACATTGTTACAATTAGACAACAATCATCATAAATTAACGATTAGATAGTGAACCTTTTGGGGAGAGTGGATGGAAGGGCACCCAGAAAACGCCCTCCTCTGCTGCTTTGGATTTATATTTCATTTTTCCTTGTTTTCGTTTGCCCCACCACAGCCACAGGAATGCAATGGCGGTAAACTGGCGGCTGGCCAGAGTTCGCCGTGTCAAAAGGAGCCCTAGCCTTTGAGTTGGCCTTTAATGAGATTGACTCGACGCGTTTTCCCTTCCCACCCACAGGGTGAGCAGATAGTACGTCGTCATTGCGACCCGGACTGGGAAGCCAAGGGTCCTCACAGTTTATCATTAATTATCTAATAATAGATCGAGCGCGTTTTATTCCCGAGCAAAGCTTCCTGGTTTAACCCGCTTTCGGCAGTCTCTACCAATCATGGTTTCGATATTGATGGAGCAAAAATTCGATGCTGAACGGTTTGCCGCAAACTTTAGGGCGTGGGCTTGAAGTGGTTCGCTTGCAGTTTGATTGGAATCAGCAGGAGCAGCGAAAGTATAGTTCAACGACGAATTTCGGTCTGACAAACACTAAAAGGAAGTGGTGTAAAGTTTGAGCTTAATGTTAATTGTAATTATAGAATCAAGTACGACATTTATGCTCCAAAGTCCATCATGAATCATGCTACGATTGGAAATCCCCATGTAATGAAAATGTGTAACAGGATGTTAAAGATGTGCAACGGAAAAAGAAATCATTTACAAACAAACGAAAGTTATTTAGCGACAATTTATTAAATTAGCTCACTTTTTGTAAATTTGTATTTCACATAAATATGCAGTATCGATAGTGTGAACATGAAGAAATTTTTGCCTGTTTTTAGTAAAACAAATAACTGAGAAAGTAAACATTCAACAACAACACAAATAGTATTCCTTGTTTGAAAAAAAATCCTTAATTCATTGATTTCATAAAATCTTCATTTCGCCCTATTTAGCTCATATTTGAAAAAAATGCACAACGCAATAGTTGGTTGATATAGAATCTTTTTTTGTTTCTGTAAAAGCATAAACATGGGGAAAAAAGTGCATCAGAGAGTAGCATTTTCAATTACAACGAAATAAGAAATTGTATAGTGTAAATCCCAATCCTTTTCGATTTTTTTTTCATAATCGCAATAGTATACGTCATCAAAGATGCTCGCTTTCATCCATTTCTTGCGGTCGTAAATCCTGTCTTGACGTTTGACAAATCCCACTCACACTAACTAGCTTATTCATCAGATCCCGCCGTACACTTGCTACGGCAATCAGTTCTCGGAAACGCTTCCTTGTCAAAATATTGCATCATTTACGATGAGTTATAGACCTGCAGCATCCCGCCTTTTGTGGTTGTGCACGAGTGAAACCATAAAATTCGTCCCCCGTCTCAAGACCACATCCTGCCCAAAACCCTACTCCGGTAACAACTAATAATCCTGCTTGTTAAACATCGATAATCAAATTATCCGGAAAGAGGACAAACTTTTCCAGCTATCGTGTGCGAACGTGTACGCGTCCCTTTTTCACCCCTTGCTTCGGAGCGTAGAGAAAATTACGACTTCGCTACGGCGACGCTACGCAGGGCATGATAAATCAGTGTAAATTTTCAATTATGACTCTTAATTTACCACAGCACAGTAGCACGGGAAGCGAAGCGATCCAGCGTGACAAGTGACAGCGATGGATTTGGTTTCGTGCTGTCCCCACAAGAAAGGACGCTCGGTAAATTGTGCCCGGGATGCGCAAGGAATCGTTTACACGGGCCATTTGAGGATATTTCGCAGACGCCAGCAAAGAGAGGTGAGAAGGAAAACACATTCAACCGATGTTATACAACATTTTGCTTTCACACACGCATACGCACAGCGTACCGAAGCCAACGCAGCTCAATTTTTACCACATTCTGTGCACACTAATCCGTAACGACCGAGTGGGGAAATAAATATTTACCCCGTTTCTTTTATACGCCTGTCAAATGAATGAATTTTCTGTTTTCATATGCTGTCGGTAGATGTACGTGTTTTTACGCGCCGTTTTGTTGCTTTTTTTTCGTTGCTAGCATCATTGACTTGGCATATATTTTAGCTAGACCGGAATCATTCGCATCGCTATTGGTGCTATTATTAATTTTCGACTCCGTAAGGACACTGTTCCGAATCCTGTACCGTTGGATACCATAAATCATCTTCAACCCTTTTTCCACCGTACGCGCACAAACACGAGCTGTGCGTGTATGTTTTCCTTTGTGTATGTGGTGCATCTGTTCGTTTGAATATAAGCAAAGTTTGCTGCTAGTTCGTGGTGAATTGTGTCATTTATTACCGTAATACACCCTCCCCGCAATGGTGCCGAAACGGGAGGGATAGTTGAGGCGCGAAAAGGGGTCGCAGCAGGCCGATTTTGGTAAATAATAAATTTGGTGTACATTGTGTAGAACACGAGTATCCGTTCCAGGCGCAGGGTATTCCGAAAACGGACCACTGCCCGTTTGGAATCGCGACGTAAAAATGGAAAGCATATCAAATGTCGGAATGATCGATGATTCCTGAGCACTGTTTGGTCGGTAGATAAACCTTCGCCCGACAAAGTCTACCGACGTGACGGTGGGCAAAGTTTATATCCATGTCATCAGGTCTGCTCCAGAATAGAAGAAACCTTTCGGACACAGAAGCTTGTGTCTTGTTTCTACGCCATTTTTGGTGTTTTGTTTATCGGTCGCAGAAAGGGGAAACCCAAACAAGATCCTTAGAAAGCAATGGTTTCAACCTGGTGATGTACACGCTACCCGCACGAACGAGTATTCCCTTCGTGTGGGAAGGTCTAAGACATTTGCGGAGGAACAAAAGTAAGAATCTGGTCCCATTTCGGTATGCATAATATTCGCATAAAAGGCGCATGATAGCCACCGTTTGCGTGTCTGCAACACTTAGTTAACGACTCACCCCACAGTGGAAACATCTGCTGCAGATCCCAAAACAATGAACCGACCTAACACCAACAGAGCAGAGGGTACAAGCCTTCTCAAATCGAGGCAGCGCGTGTTGATAGATGAGCCCCCTTAAGGAAATGCGTGATATTACACGCTTTTGTGTGGCAAACGGATTGTTCGATAACGTCTCGACACCATTTTGTTTGCCTCTAGACGAATTTTTCGTGTCTGTGTCGCTGACTCCCCGCCAAACGGAAGGGAAACATTGATAAGAGGAGATAAGAGGGCACAAATTATTACTATATTTGCGATAGATATCGCCGAAACTGTCGACTTCATGTACGTGACAGGATACTAGGCGCATGGTTCGGTTTCAGCCTCGCCGACGATGATGATGATGATAGCTTAATAATCCAATTATTAGCTCTAAATCGATGACAATTACAGATGATGGCATCGGAAGCGGCCAAACAATACGTTTTCCCATGCAATCTAAATCAATAGAAGGGAACAAAATGACAGGTCGTTGGCAAGGCCTGCAAATTGCCGATATCAAGCACGATACCCAGAACAGTGCCGTGGACATTGTGTTATGTATTTTTTTTTGTTTTTGGTTTTGTTTTGCTGTTTGTGAAGCCGCTGGGGCAGAAAACGCACCGCGGGAAATTAAGTGATTATAAATTCATTATTGAACTTTACCGGCCTGATGGTTGGTTGCCATTGTACGAACTACCGAAACATAAATGCGTTTGTTATGGTTGTGTTGCAACGTTCTGTTTGTGTGTTCTGTTTGACGCTTTCAAAATGTCCCGACTTGTATAGGGTTTTTTCCGAGGAGAAAGAAGCGGCCCATGTAATTATTGGCTTACATTTTGTGCTATCGGTTTATCTGTTGTGCTTGTGTTGTGTAATGCTCAAAAGAACTTCGATAATTATAATTTATTGCATGATTTTACAAATTTTCTCTACCAATATACTTGGTGATTTGGTATTGTGTCGTATTAGCTTTGTTTATGATATGGGTATTTTAAAGTTTATTGAATTGAAATCAAATTAAATGATGACTAACAGTTCATTTTTAGTCATTTTTTTTCGAATAAATATAGCTAGTGCAAATAATTGTACAATAACTACTTTCTTTCGTTGATTCGTTTGGATTCGTTGCGGTTTTATTCGGAAGGCGGTCCCATGTTATTCCATGATCAACTTTTCGCGAGAACATTGCAAGACCTGAAAGAATGGAGAGAAAAATAATCGTACCTCTGAGCGCTGCTGCCACTTCAATGAACCGGACGTTTTGATACAACAAGTAGTTGTTTTGTCCATTTCCCGTTCGTTAAATCCATCTTGCAGCAATCATTCAACACGATGACACCTTATCCAAATCAAACATAAATTCCTTTCCCACGTCGAATCCGCGAGGTGCGACAAAGTATGCAATGCTAACACCAATCGCACTGAAGCAGGTGATGCTCCGGTGGCTACATTGTGCCACTTCAGAACCTTCCCGCTGCTGTATTGTGACCCAAAAGAATGAATTCCAAGCTTCAGGTGGAAGAAATCAAGAAGTTCTTTATCGACCTAGCTACTTACCAATCGCTGCTGGGAAGAGAGCGGCTCGCCGACCAAACCGCAACCATAATCATGAGCTCATTCATCTTGTTTTTGATTGCGCCCGGTGCGCAGGTTCACTGTGTTCACTTGCGGTCTTCTCACCGACACAGTGGCCAGTAATCACACATTTGATGATGAAAAATGTTCCATATCAGAATCACAATCTCAGTTGCGCATTGCTCATCAACCGATTTATGGGATGTTTTCGAAGATGGACATTTTTACCGGTAACGGTAGGAAAAGGATAATCAAGTTAGTAGTAGGTGCTTTGCACTACAATTCTGACATTGATTTTAATTACGAATATAGCTGATGTTGAGCTTATAGTATCCAAAGATATAGATAAATCATATAATTGTTATTTTAAAACGAATGGAAAACTAATATAGACCAATTTTATTTCATTCTGCAATTTCCAACATGTTGAGGAATAAACGATGAAAAAAAAACAAACACATATGAAACTATACCAATTCAAAATAGCATTACTATTCAATCACTAACCATGTTTTGAATGATACAAATTGGATACTTCACATCACTCCCAGAATCATTCGTTGATACAAATGACGTCTGTTCTCGAAATCCATTCGCATTTGTTGAGAAATTCCTCGGCATATGTTTTCCTATCCATCAACATTGATACTTCCTGTGCATAAAAGTACTCTTTCAGCAGCAGTATGATATACGCTGCAGCCGCGCTGAGAAAAACATATTTTATTCAATATATTAAACTACGCCATACGACGCCAGCAAACAGTTCTATATACATGTCTTTCCATTTCAATTGCCATTGCTTGCCATCCGAAGCATCCAAATTGCTTCATACCAGCTGGACGAGAGTCGAACGTCGGAATGTACAAACATTGCCTCTAAATCACCGACCACCGAAAGCCACCGCCCAGCCAACTGCTCTCCAACCGCGTACGTCACCAACGCAACCCGTACTGTACGGTGGTTGAAGAAGCGACAGAAAAAAGATAAAAATAAAATAAAAGCTGAATTACACGCTCCGCTGCGTTTCGGCGGCGGTTTCCTTTTCGTGGCGAGGAACGAGAAGAAAATAATTCAATTAAATTTTCTGTCAATTTACCTCGAAACAAACGACCGGCAATAGCGAACCACCGTTCCACTACCGTCCCTTCCGACGGCCCTGTGTAGCCCGGTCCGACGAACAAGAGATCTATCTTCCTAGCCGGGACCAACCGAGCCCATCCGGGAAACTCTGAAGACCCGCAGGACAAAGGGAAGGCGTTCTCGTGGATCGATTTCGCGGAAAACCGAGCTTCGCGCTTCTTTCGTCGTCTCTCGCTCTCGCGTTCGATAAACTATTTGATTTATTTATCGCACTCCATCGCTAAATAAATGATTATTCTAGCCGAACAGAGTGGCTTTTTACGACGGTGTTTCCCAACATGCAGCGCGGCGTAGACGGGGATGAAAACACCACTGTGGAAATGATGGGCTGGAAAAGAAATCTGAAACAATTCACCACCATTTTTCTTTCGCTTCTTTAACGCTCAGTACGCTGAGATATTGCGTGAAAAGCGCCGCAAGATTCATCACCTCCCCCCGGGGACGGTGAAATCACTTGTGCAAGTTTGAGAAGGAAAAACAGATGCAAAACCAGAGAAAGCGAGAGAGAGAGAGAGAGAGAGAGAGAGAGAAGGAGAGAAAGAGGACATAGCAACGTGCAAAGGGTGAGAGAGTGTTTCAGACATTGATTTTTCCTACCTGACATTGTACGCGCGCAATGGTGTGTGTTCGAATTGGGAAATTGTTAGCTCCGCCCACCAAACCAAACTCACCACCCCGTAGAGTGTTTATGTTGGTGTGAGTATTTCTTTTGTTTACGTTTGCTGTAGAGACGATTGTACAAATGTTTAGCTTGCTCATCCCGCGAAAGAAACGGGGTTTCATAGGGGAGGCAATGTAAACAGATTGGCGCTCGCGCGTAAGCTTCCACACAAACACACGCTTGCGTCGCTCTCTCGCACACAGGCCCATCTTGTATTTCCACCTTTTTCTCCCCGCTTGACGAGCCTACGCGGTCCGTTTTGCTTCGCAGCCCTTCACGCACACATCCCCGCGAAAGCACTTTTTGCAATGGACTTATCGCACGACGCGAGAAGCTCGTGCGGTTTGGTTGTGTGTGCGCTCACGCTGCATCTACGCGCGAGAAGCCGTTTCACTGCGCTTAACATATCATTCCGCATTTCAACACCTTCGGTTGTTGATTTGATAAAACAGTCCAAACAGTCCATGCAAACAAGCGCCACAGCGCTCGCGTTCGCTGCCGGTGTTGTGCGAAGTTCGGACGCTGCGCGAAACGATCATTTTCCCGGCCAGTGTTGAAGTGGTGTACGGAAATTCTAGGAGCGTTTTGTTAAGATAGCGTACGAAAAGGAATGCTTCATCCGGAAACAAAGGCCGTGGCCTGTGAGTGAGCGAAAATGCAGTTGGTGTTTGTGACTGGTGCACGTTCTACAAGAACGAAACAATGTTTTTCCTAAGTGTACACGGCTGTTGGCTCGATTAGAACAAGAAAAATTACAAGTGCAGTGTTAGATGAAAAGAACAAACCACCCGCGTTGTGAAAGTGAAGCTCATTGTCCAATTGTTTTAAAGAATAGGACGGTGGTTTGATCGTGATCCAGCAGCATTCACCTAAGAACCGAAGACAAAATGCCACGTCCGTCTCGTGACACGTACGGTGACCAAAAACCGCCCTACTCGTACATCTCCCTCACGGCGATGGCGATTTGGTCGTCGCCGGACAAAATGCTACCCCTCAGCGATATCTACAAATTCATCACTGATCGGTTTCCGTACTATCGCAAAAACACGCAACGATGGCAGAACTCGCTGCGTCACAATCTCAGCTTCAACGATTGCTTCATCAAGGTGCCGCGTCGGCCGGATCGTCCCGGCAAGGGTGCCTACTGGGCGCTACATCCACAGGCATTCGATATGTTCGAAAACGGCAGCTTGCTGCGGCGTCGGAAACGCTTCAAGCTGCACAAAACCGACAAGGACATCCTGAACGAGGAGCTGGCAGCGTTGGCTAACATTAATCGGATATTCCTGGCCCAGAACTCTGCTGATGCATACTGTCCCTCGACGGCCTCCATGCTTCCCGAGCCGGTCGTACTGCATCCCTCTAGTTTGATGCATTCTCCATCGATGGAACCACATTCGCCACTACCGGCAGCTGCTCCGCTATCGCCGATATCCGCCAGCGAGACAACGCTTCTGAACGCTACGGCGAGAACTCCCCTGCGTCCGAAGCGATCCTTCACGATTGAGAGTCTTATCACACCGGAAGAAGAGCAGGTCGAGCGTCGAAAGGGTAAAATGGATCGAGACGGCAGCCGATCGCCCAGTGCCAGTCCGGCCCGATCTCAACCGGCCAGTAATGCGCGGGAACAACACAAACGCTTCAAACGAGCCACCGAAGACAAGCTCAATCTGCTCGAGTCCCCGGACCGATTGCCATCCCTCCTATCTATTGCTGGCCATCCCGCGCACCAACATCAACACCACCATGCCGGTCTCCATCATCACTCGAGCCTGCATGGCCACCAGCATGGACCCGCACTTCCACCAATCGCCAGCCTTCCCGGGGCCAACATTCCTCCCTTTCTGCAGTACACACATCCCGCACTGGCCGGCTACGATCTGCCCATCCATCCGCTGCTGATGATGGGTCCTTTGGGTGCAATACCACCACACTACTTCCACCACAGCTCGTACCACAGTTTAGCCGCGGCTCACCACCAACACCACCAGCAGCAGCATCATCTTCATCACGGCACCAATGGGACGGCGATTGTAACCGGCGCAGGTAGCCGATCGCCCACCGGATCCATCACGGAGCCTGACAGTCCCCGGTCAGGCGGTGCACCGACCGATCTCAGTCGCCCATTGGGACCGGCGTTACGTAGCGTCTGAGCTGGCTGCGACGATGGTCCAGCCTGTCCTCTTCCCGTTCCTGTTAGTTACTAGTGGCTACACTGAAGGCTGTTTGTTGTGTTTGTATTACTTTTGGATAGTATTTAATGTGTACTTTTTAGTATGTCTCATTTTCGTTTTACCTCCTATACCTTGCAACGTGACATATGTTACCACTGTGTGGAACACGTTGCGTTAAGGACATTCCGGCATGTATTCCAGCGCACGTATTGATGCTGATAACTAAAATACTACCCATAATCGGACATCTCCCTTTGTCGCAATCGAATTTCCGTATTATTTATAACCGTACACAGCCGAATCACGCATACGCATACCGTGGTTGGTTGAATACCTCGCGTCTTATTGAATTTCCTACTCGTTACATGCCAATTCCTAGAACAATTACACCTATTTGCTACCGATTCACACGACACCGTACGAGCGTGCTTGCATCCAAATAACGATGCACGATGAAGTGCGCAGAAAACCGTGCAAATGAACGGCTGGTATCAAATACAAAGATGTATATGTAAGTTTTAGCAAAATTCAAATGTGCGTGATTACTTATTTAAGATTTGTTTTTACTTCATAGAACTGAAAATAAACAAAATGTGTATATCAAACCAGAACCAGAACGAAAACGGTATGTTTTGTTCCAACAAAAAAAGCCGCAATGAGAACCTATTTAAAAAAATGCTTTGCTAAAATCATGTTTGGCCATATGGAATTCATGTTCGCTTATATAATGTAATTAAATTGTTAATGGAATCTGTTAATATTGAATAATCGTCTTTATTGTTAAAATGTGCTACCTATGGTGTTTTAAATAGTGTGATATGTCGATAATATGATAATTCCGCAATGACGGATGTCGTAGCAATTTTAAATTATGTTACCATTTTTTGTGTGTTTTGATGAAGCGATTTATGAATGTTATGTTCAGTATTATATAGTTATATATATGCATAATATGTATATTGTATGTTGCATGGAAACATATTGTTTCTGTCTCTGTTTAATGTTTCTGAATCGAACATTACATTTGACGAGTGTAAGAAACTGATTCCACTCGAAGAATTGCGAGGTAAATAGTGTGCGTTAGGACTTTACTAGTGGAACGTAAACCAATTAAAAGCTAATAACTTTAGAAACAAAACAAAAAACTAATTTGATTGTGAGGAATGTGGTGGAATTTATTTATGAGCTTATTGTACTAATAATATTGTTTCAATTTTCAGAAAGCATACCTTGAAAAGGATTTGCATCAAAAATTGTTTTCCAGCCTACACAGTTTTGAAAAGGCCATTGAAACATCTGTTTGATGTGTTCAGCACTTAGGTCTGTTAACTTTGTGGCCAATTCTGCCAACCGACACATGCTCCAAAACGTTTAACTATACATGTTCCAATTACTGCCGGTAAGCCCCCCTACGTAGAAGTTAAACCAATGTTCGATAATTAGGTGTGTCGATCGATAATTGAGAACAGCGAACACGAGCCACACTCCAACCTATGCTACACACGACAAGCCTTCCGTTTCGGACGATCATAATACAACCCAATGAGTATCAATTTCGATAGGTCGAATCGAGGCTAGAGAGAAATGTTACAGCAGTGATCGGTAAAAGACCATAAGCTAATTAAGCACATCCACAGGGGAAGCGCAAGCTAATAGTATCATCATCAGGCTAATAAAAGGTTCATTTCTGCTCTCGCTTTATCGATCACGGCACAGCAAAGAATCGCACGAGATAGTTTACGAGGGGCGTGAAATGAGCTGCCTCATTTGATTCGCTCCCACCGGAATTTGAGCGGCTCCATTTGTTCAATACGGCGCTGGCTCGTGGAGGCTTATGGTCTCGTGATCTTGTCCGGCTCGCGGTAGTCTTCAAGCCTAAATGTGCCCTGTCATTCGTCGATCGTTCGCCGCAATGTTCACCCGCGCTGCAGACGAGTTGTCTGGCCGGCCCGGCATAACACTTGGATGCTGTTACGCTTTTCCTCGCAGCCGGAGGAACGCCGGTGAAACACGTTGAACTAGGACGCGAGTCGATCAAGATGAAGATCGTGAATAGACACAAACTCAAATTCGAAGCAAAAGGATTGCCCACAACGACTCTATGCGCTGTTTTTGCCGTGTTTTTCTCCTGGGCATCCATTAAGTGATTCGGCTCTATTTTCGATAGTAAATCAATTTTGAGGTTATTAGGATTCGTTAAAAGGTTTTTCCTTTTCCCCGTGCCGACCTGCGTGAGTGACGATGCTTGGGTGACGGTTAGAGACTCCTTTTCATGGGGAGCCATAATCTGCCCCATCCGAATTCCGACACCGCAGACAGATTGACGGTGGGTCTTAGATGGAAGCGCAGGATTCGATAGACCAGAAATCGATTGAACCGTCGGATTGCAGATGAGTTGGCGATAGTGTGGATGCCCAGGTTCATGGTTATGTTACGCTATGTTAATCAGCGTATGAAAGAAGGTGGAGAGATGCTGACTTTCAGAACTCTGCCTTTAAACCAAACCAAGTCGAGACGAAACGAGAGGCACGTAGCACGTAGGCGAACGCTATAAATAAGAAAATGGTCAGTAAACTAACCGTCCATGATCCAATTTTGCGCTACTTAAAATTCCTCAACCACTTATGATCGGATGGATCGAACGAGCATTGTACGGCGATTGAAGCATAGAGAACGTGATTAGAGGTGTAAAAGTTTACCGCATCATTTATCCATCATCGATGATGCCATTGAACGCAGTGCGTTTGCATGGGAAGGCTTTGCGTAAAGGACTTCGTTACGGATTCCTTACGATATTGTGGTCTTTACCTGGGATAAAATTGCGCGATTGTTTTCGTATATTTCATAACCGTGTACGACTGCATGGTACTTTTGAACTTATGTTTTATTTTTTTTTACTGTCATTTAACCTCATCTGAATAGCAGCAGCTGTAAATAAATATGAATTTTTGAAAAGCTAGGGATGAAAAACTAGAAATAGCAACGTTTTTTTTATTGCTATAAAATCCAACCGTTTATGTCTTATTTGTGGGCCACATAGTGTAAACGAAAATTTATGTTACATGTCCGATATTTTTCCTTCTATCACAAGAGAAAAATTAAACTCAGAACTAATATTATGTTATCGTTCATGTTTCTAAGTTGTACCATTTCATTCTGCTATTCTTCCGCTCTTTTCTGGTATAAGTGTATTTTATTTAAAAGTCTTTTTTATCTGCATCTAACTTGATGAATTTAGATTAGCTGCCTCAGTTTGTGGTTCAAAGCATGCCCATGAAAGAATTAATATGGAGGCGATAGAACGATTGATAAGCGAGCTGTGATCGCGGTAGCACTTACAAGCGATTTTTGGCTGAAACGGCCGGAAGCCTAAGCAAAATATTTGCCTTTGTATTAACGAGCCGATCGAAGCAATTTATTCCAGGGTACTTCGTACTTTACGATTGCTTCACACCATCAAGGCAGCCCCAGGTCACTTTCATCATGGCGTACGGTTGTCAAGCACCGGCACTAGATTAGACCAGAGCTGCCTGCAGAGCTTAGCCCACGAAGCGTGGGTGGAATGATGCAAAGGAACGATTTCTTCGGCGTAATAAATAATGAATTATTAATTAGTTCCGTAGTGCTGAGTGTGGTGGAAATAACGCCAGCATAATGGACTATGCTTCCCTTACCGCCGCGCGTAAAACGTTCCTTTGGATGGGGACGTTAAGAGCACCTAAGCTGAAAGCCACCCCGGGTGTGTTCTTAGCGTTCTAAGGTGATAAAGAAAAGCGAGAGGGCAGCTCGGAAAATCCGTCCGTTAAATAAAGCGACGGTTACGGCGACCCATGGTCGCCCATGTTTATGTTTATTGTGTGCTGTTCATTTTTTTGTAACAAACGGAAAGAAAATTCATTCGCTTTCAGTCGAATGAATCGAGCAACCCCAATTTAGAAATTTGTTGTGCCCTCACTCATTGGATGATCCCGTGTAGATCCTCCGGTGTGGACATGGAAAGTATGGTTGCCGCTGTATGTGTTGTGTTGAGGAAATTAATTTGAATTAAATTTTAACAGGCCAGATGGACTTTATATGGTAATAAGAAAATGTAAAATCATAAAAATACATTTTGATCGTAGGCTTAGTTCCGGTGGTTATGAATAACTTTTTTACAACCAGTTTACGTATTTTTTTAAAAAGAAGATTTCAATTCCCAAAACCAGCCAAAATTGTACAGGTAATTTGGAACACACTTTCGTAGTTCATGGTCTATAAATTCGCAAGCTTGCTTTATTTAATCACTTTTCACCTTTGGCATGCAATGTTTGTTTAGAAAAGGCTTTCTTCAGTGCGTGACTGAAGCAACTCCATCTTGTTAGCGTAAAAGGGTTCGCGGTAGCGCTTTTGATATACAAATGACAGCGAGGCACAGCGTCGAGAATGAATTTCTCCTTTCGCAGGCATATCCCTCCAGCCGGCAGGACTCATCACCTCCAAATCTTGAAACGAAAAAGCGCACACCAGGTGTCAAAACTGGCACGCTACACTATACACGAAATGCCTTCCGAGGCAATCCTATTTGTTTTGCCTCATCAAAAGCAATACAAATAAATGTCAAGGAAAGTTCGTCCCGGGGGAATAGTTTCCTCCCCGGTAAGCAGCGTTATCGATTGGATAATAGAAAAAGCAGATTTTGTACGCTGCACAAAAGTGTGCGGGATCGCTGTCAGGAAACGTCAGAGCGACGGCCCGGGCCCCATGCTCATCAGAGTACACGAACTCCTTGCAAGTACGGCCCTCACGTACGGGGCACCAAAGAAGAGGAAGCAAACAGTCCAATTAAATATGGCTTCTGGTTTCCATTTCAACCCCTTTGCCTTCGCTGTTTCCACATCCACATCCCTTTCCACGAGGCTGCTGCTGTATGTTTGTAAGTTTCGTTTCATTTATTTATTTACCAAATAGATTTACCCTGCTCCCCAGCCGCTCACACCCGTTCTTGGAATAAAAATGGAACGCACGAGAACACGCACCCCCGCGGCAATTGCATAACAGTCGCGTATGTGTAATCACCCCCTGGTTGGCTGGTGCATTCTCCACTTGTGCACCGACTGTAGAGACGCTCAGTTTGCACAAGCTTCCGGTACACCCGGCCTGGCCACCCGAATCGTTTGACCACTGCCGTCCAGCGTATGCATGACGGATGTTCAGGATGACACCACCGCCGGAAGGAGAATGCATCGGGCGGAACAATAACCCAGAATTGAAGACAAACAAGTACGCTTTTTTCACTGAGTTCGTCAATACGAACACGTTCTAAGAAATAATGGCTATTGCGCAGCGAAAAGATGACGATACGGGCCTAAGGCACAGGGAAATGCACCTTCGGAACCGCTTGCGCCAGCGTGCAGCTGCATCAGATTCGCTAGTAATTGCATTAAAAACCTACAATTTGTTTGTGGAATCGTTCAATTTGTTTGTCTGCGCTACCGTATCCGAACGATTGGCGAATCTCTCCCCACCGCCAGAACCTGCCGGCACCGGAACTAACTGCCGTGTTTCAGTTAGGCTCCTCCGGGGTGAAACTCGACCAATTGTTTGTACACCGCTGCGGAAGTCACAGGATGCCCGATGGCGTACTTCTGCTTGTGGGTGTGAGTACCGGTGCCGTTTCTG
>JXXA01007160.1:0-14003 GCA_000956255.1 Anopheles punctulatus
CAACAACAATATCTTAGTGTTCCACTGGAGAACTGGTGCGTCATTTCTAAACAGGAATTACTCCACTGGAGGTCCCAATCGGGAACCTCGGTACAATACTTTCCAAGGCCAAGGATAAGAACACGCGCTCCTTTGTTATGCGATACTGGCATCTGTAAACAGCTGTCTATGAACCGATAACGATATGTACTATTCCACAAAGTGCCACTGCCGGTGTACCGCCCTGTATCAAAATCGCATTACATGTGACGTTGACGTCCGCTTTAGATAAATATCGTTACAGACGGTTATCTTCCCCGATTAGTTGGTGCCAATCGAATGGCCACTATCCTGGGGTGAAGAAGTCCATTTCACGTTACTACTATTTGTGCAGCAGTCGAGCAGGAATAGTGAGCGACCGTATCGGGCACTACTCCAGCGGTTATCGAGGGTGGATTACGGTGGTGGAGGTCGCTACGAACAAGTGGCTTTCGGCACTGCGGTTGTTGACTTTGGTGATAATTGATAGCTGCTTTAAAGTGCGGCAGAGTGTGCTGAATTCTACAAGTCATTCAGGCTGACATAGTAAAAAACTTTTACAAACTTTCCGTCGACGCGCTCGCAGAAACGCTGCGTCTGAATGTACACAAACATGCTAGCGACGTTTAGTGCACACGGTAGCTACTAATAAAGGGCATATGCGCACATTGTTACTGCAGCCTGCTCACAAGTGGCAGCCGATCGGGAGCAGGCAATAACAGTCGCCGAAGTCTAGACAAGTCTCGCGTATGTGTCTAAAGATAAGCCGTTTCGTGGTGATAGAGGGCCGTTTTGGGGCGAGAGTATCGACGAGCGTGGTACCGACTGTGTTGCACTAGCTTACATCCAATCCGATGCACCAGCTGTGTGTGTGTGTGTTGGTTTTTTATTCGTTCCAACCGCTTTTCGCATCGATCGTACGTACCTGTGGTCGAGGAAGGAATTTTGAAGCGCTTCTCCAGCGTGGTGAGTGTGATGATGAAGTAGATGTAAGCCATCGCCTGGACGGTGCCGAGAAAGCCGTACACCATGATGAACGACTTCGGTGTGGCGAATCGCTGCAACCAGGCCGGATGCCAGCAGGATATGCCGCAGAGTAGGTTGGATTTCATGTTGGCACCGGGTTTCGAGTCCGTCAGCACCAGCCACTAACTCACAAAACAATCCGTCCGGAAAAAAGGTTTCACGCAGCACTATGCCGACAAAATGCACAAATTTCTCAATGTTCGTATGCCGCCGGTGAACTTGATTTGCGGTGAACTCGATCACTCGACACTCGTATGATGTGCGATCGCGCTGTGGATGTCCCGAAGTTCACTTTCATGGCGTGCGCGCGTCCCACGACCTGGAAGATGGTGAAAGATGAGGCAGCACGGCTTGCGATGATGCACGACACTTGATTCGATAATCAAACGGGTAGCGCATCCGCAACTCCGTGCCCACAAAGGGTGCAGGACGTACGGCGGTACGGCGGTACGGCGGGATTTTCACCGTCGCGGCACAACCCGGTTAGCAACCTAACCAGCGCACGACTGTTGCCCGATTGATTGATAAAGGCCGCGAGATTCGGCGTTGGACCGGTCGCCGCATCGTGGGTGCGGAGATAATCACGTCATTTATCGGAGAAGAGTGAACCAGGAACTGTTTCAAGCCGGGAACTGTTTCTACTCGCCGATGGAGGGGTTGAGAATGAGTGGGCAGTTTTTCCTTTTTAATAGACCATGATTGGGTTGAATTTTACGACAAGCGCGATTGAATCCTCCGCGCAACGTTGTCAACGCAACGTCAACGAACATTCGATGAAAGCATGCATAATTTGTATGCTAGTACGTGGCTCGATAGTCGTGGCTAGGTTTATTGATACGAGCCGCCATGTTACGGAGGTGTATCGCGATAACGCGCAAGATAGCTCCCACAATGCGTGTGTCGTGGAACGACTGATGTCGCTGTCAGCGTTGGGTATTTTTTTTGTTTTTGTTGTTGCTACTATCGCAGGATTAAGCGACGATAAGAAACAATTTCAAATTACGTCGATCACATGGTGAAATTTGTTCCAAAATGAAAGGGGTGTTTTATCATATTTTCGAGAGTTTTGACGTTTACGCTACGTTCAGTGGTGCAGAAAGCAAGGAAGGATCAATTATATTCACTCACTCCAGTGACGCTGGCATGCCTGTGTGTGTTGAGGCAGGTAGGAAATATACCATCACTATCTAGCCTTGGGTAACGTTACCACCTTAGATCTCTATCGTAAAAGAGTTTCGATGCGGTGGTACCACTTTTGGAGTTGATAATTAGAAAGAAATGGGCCAATTTCTGACGATTATTCTAATCATCTAAACGGAGTTCAATTTCAACGGGAAAGACAACTCCCTTTATGAAGTGATTATGTTGTTTGATTACAAGGATCTTATCGCTGTCAGGAATGTATGTTATTGTATGTTATTTTTCGAACGAAACAATAACAATGTACATAGGTATGTGTTCTTCCATTCTCCTCCTCCGAAAGAGTGTTGTGCTAGGTTCGTGTTGATGTTGGATATCAATAAAACCATAACAGACTGCACTGACTCGTTTCAGGAGAAAACATAGAAGAAAATTAGTTCTGTGTTCTGAAGTTTAATTTCACAGATCGATTCCAACAAGATCAAGAGCTTTTATTTTACGTTTTTTTGTGCGGCTATTGAAATGGCATGATGGAAGCTTTGCTATTTTATTCTATTTGACTAGTCTATTCTATTGGTTATTTGTCAGTCTAGCTGCTTAACCCCGTAGGATTATTTTATGTATTTATTTTACTTGCAGCTTTTTTACTTATATTGTTACAACAGGTGTTATGTTGCGCCTAATCTGGCGAATTACTAACTGGCAACTATAGATGAGCGCGATAATTGGCGTAGTAAATAACTAGAACTTGCTTTGGTTACTAGAATAGAGTGAAAAATTACTCTCTTCCAATTCAACAACGTTGCGATTAATTCACTTTCTCGAGTGCTTCCGAAATAGCACTACATTACTCCCAACCTCTCTAGATCGTTGTTTTAACAAAATAGTCACGGCGTTTGTTTACAAAATCACATAAAAGCAAAATGTTTTTTTTTGTTATTTTAACAGCCTTGTTTGCTTCATTTATTCGGGCAAATTTGACAATGTTACTGGACATGCTGCTTTCAAATTAAGTGTTTCTCTTCAAAATTGTCTGTTGAAGCCGTAGCTCAAGTACGAAAAGCTTAATTATTTCAGTCAGACCATAACGTTATCAATAAAAGACGCTAGCAGAGGAATGTCTGTTGAGGTCCTTAAACGTTTATGCGTTTAGTTACTGTACCGTTATTGGGTTAGTTTTATTTTATGGTGATTTTTGGTCTCCTACCAATCCATTATCCAAAAGAGGGGATATGGATTGGGAAAGAGATAGTTGAACCATTGTTACATTGTAAACTCGAGAATCAAAACTCTTAACTAAACGTTAGTTGATGATCGCCATGAATAAGCTCTCCAGTTCGCTGAGCCTAATTTAGTCCCCATATTATTGCAACCATAACTATTGGAACCTTGGATGGACGAAACCACCAAAAACACATATTTACTGCAAGTCACGCAGTCAGTTCTCGAACGTAAAGTTGGCTAACAACAATAATAATAATAATCAAACTGTTTTTACAGCGTTATGGTCGGTTGCGGTAAACAAATCGAACGGTTCCCCACCTATGTCACCGAAGGATGATGTGCCGTCGTCGAAGAACGTAATGCGCACAATTTGGAACCGGTTTTTCCTTCCATTTCTATGCTAACACTTCACCTTCGCCTAGCTATTTTTTCTCGCCACCCGTTCAACACCCTTTCGGTGTTTGAAAAATCACAGCACAGTCACCGACAACGTGGGTTTCGATCTAGGCCACGGAGGGAAACTATCGCCTGCTATGTGCAACTTAAATTCGCTACTAGCTGGGGAAAACTGTTGAAATTGCAGCTAAAGTTTGTTAAAGGTTATTGCTGTTGTGATTGATGGCCACGATAGCCACAATTTAGAAACTAACATTCTATAGCAACATAAAACAACGGCGCTCAAGATAAGAAACCTGGAGGCTGTAAGTCACACTTTGTCGGATGACATCTTTGTTTGGAGAAAGGAAAACGTGCTGACGCTAATGCCATACCGTGCCCATACAAACGGGCGTATTAATGTTTGAAAAGTACATCCCATAGCTAATCACCTCATTTTGGATGTCGTAAAAAAACACACACACACATACACACTCATGCATCAAATGATGCGATAGAAATTAGCGTGTGCGTTGTGGAAACAGCGATCGTCAGTTTTTGCCCCATCCGGTTTGGCTGCGTGTTTGACGTCGATCGATTTGGATAACGCTTAATTCACGGTGTTGCTATTTGATTTTCGTTATTTGTGCCAGCATTTTTTGCAACTCGGACAGTAGGCAGCGCAACAATAGGCGACCGGCACCGGCAGATGATCATCGGGGGTTGGCTTTATCAAACATTTGTTGGCGGCAGAACATTCGGCACCGGTCACGCTGCTCCCTGGCAGCGAACGCACGTGGAACATTCGAAAGAGAGTGTGTGCTGCGTTGCGTACAGCAAAAAAAAAAAAAAACAAAAAAAAAGAACAAAGTGACGCTCTGGAAATGACGCGAACACGGTAAAACGTTGCTAACGCTCGAAACGGCACATAAGTCGGCCTCCAAACGCGGAGTGGACAGTAGTAATTTCACACCATTATCATAATAGCATCAGCGCATCTCGGCCGCTTCCGAGACGCGGTGGTGACGATATGCTGGCGCGCGGAACCCGCGGAACACGTTGGGAAGGTTGGCGACGTTGAATAGCACAATAGAACCGTGTCGGTAATTTGATCACCGAGCGGCGAAACCCGCTAGTCCGCGATTTTGTCGGTGCTGGATTTAAAGTGTTTAATTGCGATTATTTTTTGTTTTCAATAAAATTTATTATGGGACGTTGATGTTTTCGGTTTTGTGTAGCAAAACTGAACAGAATCCACTTTAAACGCGACGACAAATTGGTCCACCGAACAACGCACTAGAATTGGCCACTAGGATTAGACGAACAGTCGAAACTAACGCGGGTAACACAGTAGTTTGTTTCACATCCATACCGAAAACTATGTGTACGCACCATATTTTTGTGCGGCCTACTAACAGATCACTGCTGCCGCTGCATCTGGAAGGTTCACTCGATCCGCTCCGCGGGGCATCTCGCGCGAAAGCTGTTCGACCAGTTGTCAAATGTGCTTGCGGTTCGCTCGGGACGTGATCTCGAACTGTGGCAAACGAGCACCGGCCGGCGGCCAATGAACGCGACGACGACGATTCTGTGTCAGGGTTGCTAAACCGATTCTTTTCGCCGCTACGAGCAGCACAGGCGTAGTCGTAGTTGACGTAGCATCATCCGACTGACATTGTGAAGAACATTTTATTTGAATCCCTCACTCGCATCAGTGGTCGTATGCAAGTCAAGTCCAAGCACAACAGAGAGTTTAAAATACGTGAATAATTTCAAATTTTACCGAGCGCTCGTTTTATGTTCGTTTGCTTTAGACCTTGTTGATTTTTGCAAGCTGAAACTGGCAATTTCAACGTAACAGTATGGTGTAGTACATACAATGCAAGTAGCGAAATGCATTTTTATCACAATGAAAACATCTGAATTTACTCTAACAGGTCACGAACTGATTGGTAAAGTTTTTTTAAGGGTGCGCTAGACGATCAGCAATAGTAATTTACAAATATGTTGGTTGGTTTTTCGGTTGAAATATGCAGAAAAGTGTAAAGCTAAACACTTCCCACCACTGTATCTATGTTCGTATAATGAAGCTTAAGCCAGGTTTGTTAGGTGAATTGGCGGATTTTAACCATTTTAGAAGTGTTGATCGATTTTTGACAATTTGTTTTGTCCAATTATGCTAAGCTTTACTTTTCTTGTGTACAGCTCGCAATAACTGAACATGCAGCAGCAGAGGAGACTGGAATGGTTCGTTTATGAAATCATGAATTAACAGAGAGAATTTAGAATAAAAGCACTATGTTTTTTTCCAAATAATTTTGATTATACCATCCATTTAATTTACATTAAAGTTAAAAAATATATCAAAAATATTATTCTAATAAGCCACCGAACATTGCCTCTATTCCCTACCGACAGATATATTACAAGACCGAGCATGGAGAGCTGTTTTACCGTATAATCTGCGTTTT
Source organism: Anopheles punctulatus (assembly GCA_000956255.1). Classification (NCBI taxonomy): domain Eukaryota; kingdom Metazoa; phylum Arthropoda; class Insecta; order Diptera; family Culicidae; genus Anopheles; species Anopheles punctulatus. The sequence continues at coordinate 6,255 of JXXA01007160.1, forward strand.
GTTCTCCAACTGACACCCTGGAACACAAGTAGCACATAGACTTCGTGCTCTCAGAGTGTTCAGCATCGTCCTCTTTGTCGTTTGATTTCCTATCTACAGGATATATAGATAATCCTATCTCTGTTTTAAACTATGCTATCCTCATCATTGACAACAGTGATTGACTTTGAAATCATCCGTCATTATCTTTCTGAATGTTAGTTTAAGGCTTGTAAATTGCCATCCTTTTGTTGAAACTCTTGACGTCAATAAATGAGTTTTAATTTTAAAAAATGTACTAGTGATAATGGTATCCCGTTCAAATTTTAAATCTTCTTTCAACATGGTTGTAATATATGTAAATATAAAAATTGATAAAAAAATAATAGAAATATTTAAACTGGTGATAACGGGGGGTTTTTTTAATAAAACAACATTTATTGACACTTTGGGAATAAAAAAGGGACAACACTTTACAAGACTTAGATAGCTAGGATTGACAAAGACAAACACGCATGACGTCTAAGTCAATCGCAGCATCATTGTTGCCAATGATGTGGATGACGTAGTTTATAATCGAATAGTATAAGAAGTAAATGGAATTATTTGTCGTAAGTGTTTATTTACTCAGATTTTTATCGTGAAACCCAGTTCAGATCAAAACAATCAAATTATTTCAATGATACAATAAATAAAATTGAATCACTGGAAGAATATGAGAGCGTTTCGTGATCAGCGAATGTTTAGCTATGAGGATATGAGGATAGGAAACACTGAATCATCATAATCATAATTGAAAAACACTGAGCATTTCGCTAATCTTCGTTCTGTACTGACCACTCAGCACGAACGCATACGAATTAAGTGGAACAGAGATTATGAACGTTGCAGGACGAGTGCAAACTAGAATATGACCGAAATGTTTATAGCGTGACAAGACGGAAACGGTCATTAAAATTTAAAAATTTAAAAAATCATTCTCTGATTACCACGACGTGGATACCCACTTTGGTTCCTTCGAGGAGTTTAGCAGTGTTTGATCTACATTAAAAAGCGCCGTTCAAGCATAAGAAAGGGAGCCAAATGTTGCAGTGGTTATTTATTATTGTGTATTGTGAGATAAGGCAAGCTAGTGTCCAGAAATGCCCTGAAAAACTGTCGTCAATATGTCAATACGTTCATGTTCGTGCTATTAATACTAAATAAATAAATGCATAATAAAATCATTCATTTGTCGACTTAAGACACATCTTAATGCCAATAATCTTAAAAGCTTAATTAAATGTTATACGCAGATAACATGTGTACAACTTTATTAAAGAAATATTTACACAACCTTATGATCCACTAAATCGATTATGTTACTTCCACATTGCAAGACTAAATTGCTTACCTTTTGTCGGAACCGTTTCACATGACACATAGATGAGGCGGGAATTTATTTCGCTATGGTGTGTAACGATTCTACTGAACGAGTTGATCAATCCGTGGGCATGAGAAACATATGAATACACCTGCAGAGCTTGCATTTGGCGAAACTAGTATCTAATCTAATCGGCTAGGAATTTTCGGGATATTTTTGCCTACAATATCGCAACATAAAGGGTGGACGACCTTCGCGTGATGGAAATGATGGAAGGTACGGCTTATCTACGTTATATAGGAAGGGAAACTGGTTATAATTATTATTCTAGGTGTTTCAATGAACTACGAATCTACTACAGCATCGAATTTTTATTTATTTGTCCTTATTTTTTTCTTATAATGACATCTGTAAATTGGTGTTTTTTTTAAACACCATAACAAAAACGGACTGTATCATTTTCTCGCACATACCTTTGCTCGGGCATTTCCGAGCCACCCAGTGTCGTCGCTAATAGTACACCCTTCCGATAAGATTAGATAACCGCTGTAGTGCGGCGATTGATAACGATGAAATCAAAATTTGCTCCACCGATTGCATACCTTAGTTTAGGTTTGGTCACGATACAACGCACCGGCTCGGTATTCCGGTCTTGCGTTCCGGCATTCAAAAACAGGTCCACGCCTGAGGAATTGCACCGTTTCGCGAGTGATATCGATCTACAGGATGGTGTTTGATTGAGCAGGAAAGGATCTCCAATTAGCTGAAAGTTAATCCAAAATGATGCGACAAGAATCGTTGCTAGGTAACAACGAACGGCAACCTCGTATCGAGGCTAACGCAAACAACATAAAGCAAGGTGAGTCTAGCAAGGCGGACCCAGCTTACTCACCATGAATAAGCCGCGATGGTTGCGTAGTCCGTGCCCGTACGGTCCGCACCCTATGGCGGCAGATAGTGGCATGTTATCAGTCGTCCATGCTCGTATTAGTGTGCACCGGCGTGCGCTGGGCTTTGGTTGAGTTTTATTTTTTTTGTTTGCTACTATTTTGACAGATGCGATCGACTGCGGTGTGACGGCGTGTAATTGCTGTAATGGGCCGGGATGTATCCGACTGGGGACGGCGACCAGCTTCATCGTGTGCCTCTCGCTGGTTGCCTTGGTCAGCGGGGGCATCGAGAGCTATTTCCGGCTGGCCGCGCACCAGGCCGCCAGTGAGCTGGGCTTCGATCCCATCGCCCTGGACTGGCTGCTAGTAACGGCCGGTATCGCGCAGGGTCTGTTTGCGTTGCTGGTTAGCTACTGGGGCAATCGGTTGCATCGGGTCTCCTGGATGGGAGGAATATTTATGCTACAGGCAATCAGCCTGATTGTGCTGATCATACCGACGCTGACGCATAAGTGAGTATGGTTAGCGTTACATCACGGTGGGGAGTGTCTCAAGGAACAAGTTGCCAATTAGCTCCCAAGTGGTAGTGGCCACAATCTGCAAGAACTGAACAAGTGGTACAGATACCGAGTGACATCAAATATGATATTATAACTTACCCTCAACTCAAGGCTCAAAAACTCAACTGCTGGGTGTAACCATCACGACTAAATTGTTAAAAATTCGTTGCCTCCCGCAGCTCGGACGAAAGCAACACCATCGAGTCACAGAACATGGACAAAACGTGCACATTGGAGCAATCGTCCAAGCTGGTCATGGATCGCCCTTACGCCATCACTACACTGGTGCTGATGTTTATCGCGCAGATACTGATTGGTCTCGCGAATGTTGTCATCTATGCCTTGGGCATCAGCTATGTCGACGATAACGTTCGAACACACCACAGTCCCGGTTTGATCGGTAAGCTTTCTTCGTCCAAGCGTGCGTCCACCAGTTCGGTGTACTTAGTGTGTCCATGCCATGTTCTCAACAGGTTGTGTCATAGCGGCTCGCATCTGGGGAGCGCAGGTGGGTCTTGCGATCGGTTTGGCTGTCGGTGCTACCCCACTCGGCTGGTGGCTTGGATGGGCCATCATAGGGCCGCTTACGTTCGTGTTGGGCTTTGCCATCTCACTGTTCCCGAAACGGCTTCTCGCCACGATGGTTCGCCAAGCGGCGAACGATATCGTTGAGACGGCAACCAACAACAGCATGCAGTCGATCGCGACCGCTGACAAATGGCTCGCCGATATCACGCTGTGGGCCACGGTGAGGCGCCTCTTCTCCAACAAGGTGCTCATCTGCAACGTGCTTGCCCTGGTCTTCATCCAGACCGGCATCGTCAACTTCCACTCGCACGAACAGTCTTACCTGCAGTCGCGATTCTTCCTGCCGACGTCGAACGCGGACGGCATCAACGATGAGTGGGCCTCGCGATTAGTTACCAACCTGATTCGACCATTCGCCGCAGCTGTCGGTGTCATTGTGGCGGCACTCGTAATCGCGAACGCTAACCCATCGGCCAGGTAGGTGGAAGACGAGCATTACGTACCTGAGCAAGAGCAGTTTAGGACATTATTTTTAAACAACACACTTCATCTCTTAATAACATCCCTTCCCATACCCTATGATGGGCGGAACTTTAGAGATCCGCTGGGAGTCATGAAACGAGCCAGATTTTCAATGGCAAAGAAGTAAATTTAATTGAGCGTGTTCATTGCAGCCGCAGTTTACATGTTGTCTCCATATGTGCCGCGATCATTGGAAACAATTTAACCGATGGTGACCAGAACGAGGACAACTGTCGTTAATCAATATGATCCAATGCAGGCAAATTAAAAGGGTCACAAGTCAGCACACGCGATTGGTTGGATTAAAGTAATTCAAGATTAAAGTAAAACCTTGTCGGCACCACATCGGTGCGTCGGTTTATTTGTTGCTAGATGAATGCTCATTAGCCTTTCATTACTTATTTTGCAAACCTCTTTTAGGGGACAATTGGGCGGGTAGCCAGAGACTTTGAAGGCAAGAATCGGATTGTATATTAGTTTTATTAAATTAAAATCCTGTGATGAAAATTGAGTGACCGTTCTAGAAGTAAAATTATTTGTAATAACTCTTTTCTCTTTTTCTAAAAAGCATGAGTTTACTTATGGTTGGTACTATCCAAACTTGTCCCAGTTTGAGTAATTCATTAGCTATTTTAAACAAAAACTAATATATTTTTTCTGCAACAGAAAGTTACTCTATTGAGATTATTGAGATTATCAATGAATTGCGTACTAATGACCAATAACTTAAATATTTACAGAAAATATTAGAACAAACAGTAACATATCGAAGATTGATGATTTCGATTTTAAGTAACAATCTATTGCTGGATAAATTTGGCATAAAATAGAAAACTAGGAAAATTGTATAAAAGACTAAATTTTGGACCTAATGATGGCCTCTGATTTGGAGTAAAATAGTAATAAAACCAGGAAAGATTGACAACTCATATGTGATGCAAAAGTCGTAAAAGTCGCTGGTTACATAGTCGCTCAAAGACGCTGGCTACTACCATGTTAATAGCAACATGTTGAAGTTTTGGACGGAAATCATATTAGTCATACTTTCGATAGAATTGGATGAAATTACAATAATTGCTATTGTTGGTTTCAACTAATTATTAAATTGTTCAAAATGCATGGCAATGCTCGCTTATTTTTGCCCTGTATAAATAGCCGCTCTGGATGTATAAATAATATTGTATTAAATGTAATAAAATGATGTGCCTTTCCGTTACAGAAAACTTGCCGGCTGGAACATATTGGTTGGAGTAATAGCTACTGGATTATTTATAGGTAAATAAAGGGAAACCTATGTTCCAAGTTAGAGGTACAATTTCTTCTCTTTGTCACCCTGGCCCAGCTTACATTTTTATCTCCTGCGGTGAGGAACAAATAGCTGGTGCCTACCGTGGTCGCAAGCTCATCAAACCGTTCTGTGCGTCAAACTGTGTGTGCGCGGAAAATGTGCCATTTACGCCCGTCTGCCCGGTGGACAGCCGCTTCACGTACTTTTCGCCCTGTCACGCCGGCTGCCAGGATCGGGAGGAAATTAATAGCATTGTCATCTACCGAAACTGCACCTGCGGGGTGGACGTGGACATTGTGTTGGAGAATGGCGGTGACGCAACCGAGGGCGCCTGCGGAATCGAAGACTGTCAGCCGTACTGGATCGTGTTTCAGGTGCTGACGGTGATCGTGGCGATGCTGCTCGCCTCCGGCCTGACGGGTAAGGTGATCATCAGCCTGCGCTCGGTGCTGACGCAAGACAAGGCGATGGCCCTGGCGGTGGAGCTGACGTTGGTCGGGCTGGTGGTTTATCTGCCCGGGACCGCCATCTATCAGGTGGTAGCATGTAAGTTATCACATTTCCCGCACGTGCTCTGGAGCATTCTCACTTACTGCGGAAATGATGATGTGAACTTAATTTCTGATTCATAGCACACACTTGCCAGTTTTGGTCATCGAACGAGCGACAGTGTTTTCTCCACGAGACGCCAACGTTTGGAAACATTCTCAACATGATTACGGCAGCGTTCATCATCATCGGGCTGATCTTTGAGATGGTGGTGTTTTACTTCGTAAAAGATATGTCGCTGTACGGTGAGGACGATGAAAATTTGCTCCGGTAAGTTCAACCAGCACGATCGATGGTCTGGATTTTACATCATCGTAACATCATCGGTTTTTCTTAACCACTCCTTCCTCTCCAGCAGTCCGATCGAGATGCGCTTCATGTCTCCAGCGAGAACGCAAACGACGCGCGAAATGGAGCCCTTGAATAGTGCGGCCATCGATACCGACGGGAATCGTTCGACGATTTCCGACACGATCGTACAATCGGCCACACTGATCGCCGACGAAGGCGTACCGTCGGTGCAGACGATCCAGAATACGCAACCGAACTACCCGACCGCACGGTCCGTCTCGCCGCTGGCGACAACATCCGCTACCTATGCGCAGGTCATGCGGCAGCCAGCGAGGAGAGAAACGTCGAGCGAAATTGACGAACAGCTTGACTTCCGGTCGGCGACCAGTCTGCCTCGGGGGCAAACGGATAGCGATGATGAAAGCGATTATCGCACCAGCGTAACAGGGCGTGCCGGGCAGCAGCAGGAGCTACAAAATGTCAGCCCTAGAGCTAACCCTGCCTTAAGGGATTATGCTCGAGCAGGACTGTTTTCACCGCGACCGACGTCACCCGAAAGCATGGGCTCCCCGGAGCCGGAACCGAATGGGCCCGTGTTTCGTTCGCGAAACATCGCCGGACGACCGATGAGTCCGGAAACGGATTTTTAAGCTTTTGTTGACTTAAGACGAGAGGGGCTGCTGCCGGAAGTAAGCCAGACGTTTTGCATAATTTATGATACATTAAGCCTGGAAATGAACAATCGTTGTTAGGTACTAGGAAATACAGACGATTTTTTTTTATTATTCATCGAATTAGAGAACAATTGTTCTCAATGTTTTTACTTACGACTTCATTGCCGGCATCATTTTTCGGAACCAGTATCTTCGACACAGCTACTGTACGGGCATATTTCATTCATTATTTAGATTTATTTTAATCTGTTTCTCTTGTGTTTTCTTCATTCAGTACGTCCATCATATCCTTCTCACGCAGCACAACACGCTTGGCACGTGCTGAAGCGTGTTCGCGTTCGTTTTTGATCCACCATTTTTTTTTTTGGTATTTTATTTTCTGCATTTTGCATTATTATAGTAGGATTATTTGATAGGAGCCTTTGTTGCAATAAATAAAACATGTAAATAAAAGGGACCTGTGTTTCTTTTTTTTCGTTTTCGATAAGATATAGTGGTAATAGTTTAAAGCAAAGGAATGGAAAACAAGAGTTCTTCAGTTTCGCCTGCAAAAGAACGTTCGATGATAAACAAGTTTTCCAACTGCATGAATGCCACCGTTGTCGAATGGTCGATTCTTTGTCGTCTTTTGCTTCTATAGCTCGGTTCGTATATAGTTGGTTTTTGTTCCCTGTCGCATGTGTCCGCTAGTCTCCGGGCGTCTTTCGTCTATCGTCTACTGCGACAAGGAGTGTGTTTGTTTGCTTGCATTTGCTTTAATAAAACAGTTTTCCTATTAAACTTAAACGCTAGGCGCGGGTGACAAGCAATAAGGGTAATCTATATTTATGCTTAATATGACTTATTTCTTTTCACGGATTTCGCAACAATCGAATGCTTGGATTGCTAACCCCGTTGTATCATCTCACGCGGTTTTTTTTGTGTCCTGTGTGTATATATGTAGATGTAATTGCATTGTTCGATAAAAAATATATAACCTTTCGTCACTCATACAACATACCCTCAGCCAAATCGGTTCGGCCGTGCGTTGGTAGTATAATTCTCCCAGTGTATCGTTGCAGCATACCGGTGCATTATTGAAATCGTAATCATCAACATTCGGATC
>JXXA01007165.1:0-17795 GCA_000956255.1 Anopheles punctulatus
GGTGCGGGATCGAGTCTGCAGTAATTAGTTTGGACGACTAATTTTACGCTTCATTTGAAGATTAGACGAATGCCCGTAGAGCACACGGGTGGTGACAGACGGAAAACAGCCACGAGTTGAAGTTGAGCATGAGAAATTAAGACGCCACGGACCGATGTTTGGTGGCACCAGAAAACAACGAAAATCGTTTGTTAAAGTGGTTATTACACGACTGGCGTAGTCGTGAAGCTGTTAATGTCTTACTCATTTCCCTCCGAAGAAGAATGAAAATTTACTCTCAAATAACGCACTTGCCCGAAAAAAAGTTGATAGTTGATAATTTGTCAAGCAGGCGATGGAGAACGCTCGTGCTGGCGGCGGGAGACGAGAGGTCAAAGAAACGATAAACTTCCTCGTGTACTTCACGCGTTTGCGTTCTTCTGGTGGCCCACGTGTCCGGCTCGACAATAAAACCACAATCCCACAAGCACGGAGTGAGTTCTGCGCCAGCGAATCCAGCGCGAAGGAGCAATGCGGAGAGAAGCGCGTCTTGTTAGGAATTATTAGTTTTTCCCTTCCCTTTGCGTTGCTAGGGAACGGCGAACGCTCGGTACACGACGCAACCCACACATTGTTCCGCACCGTCAGTATGTTGCGGTCGGGATTTTCAGCGGCAAACCAACAGTGCCTGTGTGTCTGTGTGTGTATGTGTGTGTGTGCCAGCATACACAACGGTTCTGCTCGGGGAAGATGCACCGCGACATCGAATTAAATTCTGTCCTCTCGAGGTACGAGCGCTCGGCATGACTCTTTGCTGCCACCGTTTGGTACGATCTACTTTCGGTGGATATATTTCAGTTTCGGTACGGTTTCGCCAAAATGAGGGAAAATGTGAGTTTTCTCATTGTTTTTTTTTTCCTTTTTCATTGTTGGTTTTGCTTTTTTGCCCTTTTGCACCGCCCAACCGCTTCAACCGGAGCGTTTGCACCGTGAAGATGGCAGATTTTAAATTGAAACAATTGCACCCGACCTTGCGGCGCTGGGGTGGGCTGTGTTATGGTCCCGGGGGCTGAAGGTTTCCTCGGACCCGTTTAACTGCGCGTCCCGATTCAATAAAATAGGAAATAGCAAGTTATATTATTTATGTGCCCGATTTAATTTCGGTGTACCATTGGAAACACCAGTAGGTTGGGGTAGGTTGAAGTTGACAACTCTAACGACAAAGATAGACGAGAGAAGGATTGTTTTAGCGTCTTCGGAAGAGATTCACCCTTAAGATTCTTGGAACCTTCTCAAGCCGCTGCTCATAAATAAATTCGTCCCTAGCACTAACCCCCGCAAACCGGCCTTGCGCACCTAAAATGAATGAAAAATTCATCCTCCCATACTCGGACAACGTTTCACGCGTCGCGTCGTTGCGAAAAGTTTGACACCGGTGCGGAAAACGCTTTCTTCAAGATTCGGGACAAACGTGAGACGGGCACGTGGGCATTACTTAAAAATAAAGCAAACCACAGCCCGCGGGAAAAGTGCTGCGCTTCTTTCGAACGGACTTTAGCTGAAGCGGTCCCGAAAAATTCTTCCCCGAAACTAAGTGTTAGATGCTTTATTTTACGTGCTCTTCCATTACTGCCAGCTCTACGGCAACGGCTCAAACCGCGCTGATCTTCGGTTTTTCGGCCTGTGTAAGATGCTGGGCGTCCACAAAACTACCTGCATCGTGTTCGGTCAAAGGTGCCTTGAACAAGGACACCGGGGCCGGGGAAAGGAACGGAGGGGGAGATTATAAGTCCTTTTCTGGCTGTAAGTGTGTTTTTGTGCGGGCGCGGGAAGCAATGTTGCTGAAGTCTTGCAGGTTTTCGCTAGCAACCGAACATGGTGCGCCAGCAACCGGACGCAGGTATAATGAACAGGTTGAAATGGTTTCGCCCTCGGTTTCCTGCGACCGTGCCTGCGAGAACTTTGTGCCGGTACTGAGCAAACGGATCAGATGAACGATGGCGAACGCGCTCGGTGAGTTTGGAAAGAGCAGCAGCGGTGGTTGGTAAAAATGCAAATGATGGTTCGTTTAATCGCACGCTTAAATTGCAATATCTCTTGGTGTTTTGAACCGCTCGGGCGAAGCGAGCTGGAATAGTGCCGTTTCTTCTTCGCATGGACGAGCTTCTGCTGGAAACCGAGAACATGTTAAAGTTCCCGACTGAAATGAATTTCTATGCAGCTACACATCGTTCGTAGTGTTTTTTTTTTTTTTTTTGTTCGTACTGTTCAATTCCCTTGGCTAATGAAGGTGGCAAAGAGTCCTTCTACAAGAGCTGCGAACTGCATAAGAAATTAATACCTGACTGCAGTAGTGCCATTACAGCGGGCGAAGCATTTGTAAAATGCGTGAAAATGGGCAACGTAGTTATTTTTTTTCTCTTCTGTCTTTTCTTATTTCAAAAGAACCTTTTCCCTAACGCTTTTCATCCGAGCGCATGGGTATGTGCGAGAGCGAGGGTACCGACCGGGCGACAGAGAGGGTAAGAAAGCAAACACGAACGTTTCGAAACGGCCCCAAGAAGAGAGTGGGAGAGCGAGAACGAGCGATTAACTATGCTTCAGGGAGAAAATGCTTTGAATTTATTATGCTTTGAGAAAATCATGCTGCACGTACACGGATCGTGCAGGAGCGGGAGTGGGAGCGCGAATGGAAATCGTTAGCCGTCTGCTGCTGCTGCGAAAGAGATGCACAACCAGCCCTCCAGCTGCATTGCGCAGAGAGCCTTCGATGTTGGAACGAGAAAGTAGAAAGCACGCAAACGACGCCGAGAGCGAGCGAGAGGAAAGTACCGAGAACTGTAGCGGAGAGAGAGCCTGCTGCGATCTCGACAAAAGCAACATACGACGCGCGTCCTCGAACGCGAAAAACAAGAGTTTAGTCCCGAAGAATCTGTGCGTGAGGAGTGACCCAACCGCTTTCCATCGGCGCGTGTGTGTTTCGGGTGACGTGACGACGATTTCGTAGCGACGAAAGTTTTCCGCGGCAAGCGGACGAACAGGCAGGTTTTCGGGGTTATTTTTTACCGCCCATTTTCGTTCGAGCTTTCAAACTGCAAGTGCATTAAAATTTTCGAAAAATTAAAATAAGAGAAGAATATTTTTAATCAAGTGAATATTTCTACTGAAAAGGATAACAAAAAAAACGTGATACTCTGTGAAGGCATGTTTCGCTGCTGGCATTCATGTTGGTGTGAAAGATTGTGTGATTAAGCAGCAAGGAAGCAATCGTGTTCCCGAGCAGGATATTGCTGCGTGTGCTGCGTGGAAATAGTGCATGGAAATCCGACATCAATTTCCTTCCTGTGCCGCAGGGCTCCAAGGTGTTTAAGTTACTCGATTTCAATCCTTGTGAGGTGTTTATTGTGTGCTTCGTATGCGAAGCGACGACAGTGAGTTACTGAGTGAACATTTCCCATCCGGCTCCTTCCCGGTTCGAGCAAGGAATACACGAAGATTTCTTCTGATTCATCAAACACCCGAGAAAGCGTCTTGTTAGGATCCCGTACCCAGAAGGTAAAGCAAACCAAATATCTGCGACACAAACACGTTTCTCAGTGTGTTTAGATGTTCTCGGAAGCGAAAGGAGCCTGCTGGTAAATGCTGGTAGGAAGAATATTCAAAAGAGTGTTGTACCAGTTCATCAAACCGGTCGCAAGGTTGTCCTGGAATAGGATTGACCTTAAGCATTCACTAGACAGGTGGAGCTTTTTTGAAGGCCGTTCCGAATGGGTTTCAGCTTTACGTAAGCAAGGTGGCATTTCTAGTTTTTAAAGCCCTTTAAAGCTGGTCCCCGCTCGCTTCGATAAGCTAATTGGATGTCGAGAGCGATTAACGGAGTCAAGGAGGACATGATGCGCTTTTAATCGTATTATTACGTGATCAATTGAATAACATGACGATTTTTTTTAAATTTTTTCACATGGTTCTAATTTAAACACATTTTAAGTCGTCTTTTCTAGTGATCAATTCAAATACACTCCTCAATACACAATGAACGTGAGCGCCAATAAAAATCCGTTTATCGACGAGCCCGATCGATTGGAGCGACCATATTTTCATATTTTAATAATCGGCACGAACACGAGCGGACCATTTTTAATTGCTCCAAATGAAACCCGCGGCCGGAGTTTTAACTGCGCCCGTTTCATTTAAACTAATCACGAACCATAAATTCCTTAAAACTTCTCCCCGACTGTTCTCCAGGCGGTGATGCGTGTGTGCGTGCGAAGAAGTTGGTTTGCTTCATCAAACACAAACTGCAATCCCCAACCCATCCGGCGAGAGAATGTAATGAAGTTTTATTCTTTCTTTCTTTCGGTTCGCTCCGGCACACGCGCTCAAATCTGGCCGAGGGGAACGGGGGGGCGGGGGGGAGCGGGGAGAGTTCATTGCCATAAAAAGTTATGTACCATTTTCACGCTTTCCACGCCGAATTTTCCCCCAGCAGCCGAGAGGCGAACACGAGATGCGGATGATGCAGTTATAATGAATAATTTAGTCGATTGTGCACCAAAGATGGAGGTAATTATCGCTGGTGCATTACATTTGCACGCTGGCGTGGTGCAATTCAAGCTGCTGCTGCTGCTGCTGCTGCTACATAACCCTGGGGCACTGCATAACCCGATAAGTATCTTCTGGCTTCCGCGAAACCCTTCGGGCTGCTCCCGCCGGCGGCAGTACGCTGCACTGCCCATAATGCAGGCGGACGCCTCGGTTTGTTATTCCTTGGAAATGGGGTTTTCGTTCCAAAAATAGACAAATATGCCTCGGAATGCTGCGGGCCGTTTGCGTCGAGCTTGCCGGCACCAACCGATGAGAATCAAGGGAGATCAAAGGGGAAACGGGGGAAAAAAACATGTGCCAACATGGATCACACGAACAGGCAACGGCTACGGCACTGGTGTTGCCATCTTCACCGTGCGATGGAACGAATATCAATAATCGGGAGGTTGGCGCTGATTCGACGGAGGAATTTTATTCCCTGACCTTTTGGTGCAAGCGAGGTTAAGGGGGAAAGGAGGGGTGATCGAGAGGTGCGTTTTGCTGCTTCTCTCTAGCAATTGTTCCTTTCGAGCAGAGAACGCACTTTTCTAAATTTCCCGCGAGACAAGCACACTCTCACTGTGTTCGCATGAGGCACGCATGAGAAACACGCGTACGGGGATGATGTTTTTTCGGAATTTTGTGAAATTATTATGATGTGCAAAATGGGCCATAAATGAGGCTGATGGGAGATGCCTAGCGGCCTACAACTTATAATTGAATTTATTAGCCAAAATGATTGAAGCTCATGCACGAAGGTTGTAATTAAATATTGTTAAAAATTACAGTTTTTTTTATTTTCTATGACACAAATGACCATGGCAATGGCAAGTAAGAGCTTTGCTAGATATGGAATATAATAATTACCACGCACTCCCTGCCAAACCCGTGTGCCCTGATCGTGCCTAATTTAATATGCACATTTATTTAATTAAAATAAATTAAACCAACATTTAATTTGGCGCGTATCATCGGTTTCATCATTTAATTATTTCCCACTCTCGGTCACCTCATCACGTCCCGCGATGGATCGTAACGTTTGAGGTGGAGTTGGGGGTTGTTGGGAGCAAAAATATGCTCCCCGCGGCACAAAGCAACTCCTCTGTCCGGGGTAGCAGTCGCGTAAACGGTATCGCATCAAAATAAGATCACTTTTTTCACGCACAATTTCGATTCCAATTCACCTGGGAACGTTTGGACGAGGTGTCGGAGCGGGCGCGCGCAAAGGTGTGCTCGGGCGTCGTCTGCAATTCCGTGTCCTTTTCGAATCATTTTATTCCGAAGCGCCCAAAGCAAAACCACCACCGTCAGCGCATTCGGGAGCCGAATCATACGAGGAGACCATTTAATTTGAAAGCAACAGAAACGTAATTCCGAAACGCTAGGCGAGTTTATGCTTTCTGGGGGAGAAGGTGAAGCGTTTTCACGATATAAACGGCTGGGGACTGGAGAATGCGGGAAAAAACGCCTTTATAAATGGCTATGTTTTTCCAGTAACATAAATAGTGAAAATAATAATAATAAACACGCACGCACTAAACGCACACGCGCGTATGTGTGGGAAACGCGCTTGTGGTGAGCAGCCGGGTTTTTTTTTGTATTTTCATTGGCTCAACCATCGGCATGCCCGTTCGGAAGCCCCGAGCCGATTATAAAAGGCAACATTTTCTATACAACATTTACCGTTTTCAGGCTACATAATCGTGCGTTGCGTGCAAGCATACACACACGCACGCACTGGGACAGGCGCCAAACAAACATTCGAAAATGGAGGTGCACGGAGAGGATCCTGGTATGAGTGAGCGAGCAAACATAAATAAATTCACGCGCAAATCGCGCATCCCGGAGCCGTTGAAAGGCATCATGGTAGGTTGTGGCTGACTGGAAGTCATTTCTCAGTATGCGAATGAGTGCGAATGTCCCCGTACTAGGGCACTGCAGCCTCAAACGAGGTACTAAAATCCGTCACACTTCCAAAATTACCAACTCAATATCTGCAGCCAACGTGGTTCAACTCTTTTTCATCTCACTCAATGCATGCAGTAGCGCTCACACACTCACTCACTCACTCACACTCGCTCGTCCGCCACCGAACGCGCTGGATTTGTTTCGAATGTTTATTTTTCTGCGTTGGCTTTTGAGGTTTGATTTTCAACGTTTCACGTTGAAACGTTTGACGGGCGACAATACCACTCAGGCCATGTTTTGACAGGTGTGCTGCGACCGAATGGTAAATGTCAAATGAGCGGGAAACTAAACAACTGGGCGTTTCGTGTTGGGGAAGTGCTCCATTTTGTGTAGTTTGGTGGGAAAGAACGAGATTGTTGATCACTTTTCTTTGTGGGGAATGAATTATTCCATTGAAAGGATTATTCTACAGAGGTTTTTATAAGCACGAAATTTTCATTAATTCTTTTTGTTTTTCATCTTGAAATGTATTGAAATTAATTTGTTTTATTGCTCAGAAATGCAAGAAAAAGCAAGCTTTCCATAGACGTCATGAGGTGTTCGTTCAGCACAAATGTGTATATAAAAAAGTTTGGTGCATGATTTTTTAAATATAATTTTGAATTATATCTTAAAACAAGACTAATCGTTCTGGTTTGAAACCAGCATTTCAATTGCATTTATTTTTTAATTATTTTTTAACAAATCAAAAAAATATATGTTGCATACAAAGTCATCTACACATAAATCTCTTTTTGATTCCGAAAATCGTAGATTCAACTCGCGAAGCTTCAATTTCAATTACTTAGCACCACATTTAACACCGTCCCAAAAAAGAGCGTCCCGGTCCTGACGACATGTCGCCATTTCGAACCAAATCTCAGCGCCGTTCATTTCGACCACGGAAACTCCTGAGTCCGGTATGCAAACGAACCGAACACATTACACTAAATTCGAGCCCATTTCGGACACTCACGCCGTTAGTGGGTGTGGGTGCAGCCGTGGGCCTGGCCACGCCATCGGCCCCAGGACGCGCAGGAAATCCCTTCGGAAGTGAACAATAAATCTACCGATTTATCGAGCGCATATTTTACGTGTCGTTAGTCCGGCGTTGCGATCCGGCGGGCGGTGGGAGTGCGTTTCGGTTTTTATGTGTGTTCCCGTTTTTTTCCCTGCTGTTGCTGGAAAATGGGTGCGTTTTGTTGTGTTTATTGTTGTTGCTTCTACTGCTCCTGCTGCTGCTGTTCGATCATGCTCAACCGGGGGTGACCTCGCGCTCGGCGTAGGCTCGCCCAGGAATATTATTATTATTACTATCGGTTTATTTTAGAGGGCTCCTGTGCATTGTGTTTTTTCCCTCGTTGTAGTATTTTTTTTTTCGCTCCTCCACCGTTTGTTTAATGTTTGTGTACGCGGTTGCATCGAAACATGCACACAATGACACATCCACCCCCTTCCCCGGCGAACGGTTGGGATTGGGTTCAATTGTTTCAATTACAAATGTTTACAGGAATGGGTGGCCGTAAAAACAACGGCGCGGTTATGGGCTGCAACATAAATGGATGCGTTTATGGGCCACCAAACGGGCGAGTGTTGTTATTTTTTTATACTCTGATTCTCTGAACCATCGCTCGTTGCTGAAGGCGGTGAGGTGAAAATCAAAACATCACAATGTCGAAATTGTCGCGCCCACCACCGTGCAACAATGCAGCAGCCTCACCCCAGCACGCCTGGAAGGCATAAAGTGTGCGATCAATAACAAGTGGCGTACAGAAACAAAACTGTAATTGCACATAAATGTTAAGTTTAGTGTATCGCCACCGGGGTCTTTTGACGGACCGCACAGTTTACCCACCGTTCCGATCCGAGCGCCCATCAATCGATCGGACAGTATGCATTTAATTTAATGAATAAGCATACCGTTTCACTGCAGCTCGCGGCAATGAACTACCACCACCACCACCATCGCCACTATAAGCTAGACCGAAAAATTAAACCCAATTCGCGGGTACCCACATCGAGCCTCATCATCATGTTTGCGTTAACCCGGACAGCCCCTTCCCACGCGCCCCGTTGTGCAATCAACCCGAACGGTTTCGGCTTGGGTACACATTAACATGGTAACGATTTTCCCGGTTGTGGAATGATTTTTATTCGTGGCTCTTCCCCCCACCCTCGTGGGCAGTACTCATATGACCGTTGCGCATGAACGAACCGGTAAACAATTAAGCCCGGTTAACTATTAATAATTATTAATAATGGAAAGCAAACAGCCGTGGCATCGTTTGCAACCTGCCGTTACGCTTGTGTGGTGCCGTGTGCTGAGTTTAGGCTTTCGTTTTGGGCTCCGAATTCGGGGCCACATGGATGACAAACGACATTTTCGATGCTGTTCATCGATAGAGTCAAAATACACTCGTGACGCGTGTGTGACCGTGTCGCGTTCGTGGAATGTCCTGCCGGGTTTTGACGTGCCGAATAACTCAGACTTGTTGACATCGGGCAAGTTTAACTCGAAATAAATTGGTGTTTTAAGAACCGACATTCGGTTAAGATTTGTGACAATACGAAAATTTCAAATTGGTGATGAAAGTATGAATTTGATGTAAAACATCAACGGTTTGATTGATTGTTTCAATAAAATGTCATCGATTTTAAATCAATTGAGAAATATTATAATTCTTCAATTAAAAAATCAAGAAAGAAACAATTTTGTAGCAAAGTTTTTTTCCGTACACCTTACCTTTCGATCATATCCTGCCTTGCTGTTAAATTTTTGTTTCACGCTTTCAGTACGAAAATTATATGCCTTCTTTGCCCTCCTTTTTTATCGCACCCATCAAAGTTCAGGCAACCATCTGTAACGATTAATCGACAGGCGCATGAGAGAGCGATTTTTGTTTCGCATACGAGCGTGATGTCGATTCTGGTGAACTTTTTTTCCAAACAAAACGACCCCATGTCGGGTGGTGGCTTGTTAATTTATGCAGCTCGTCACCGTTCGCCACGCGCCCGCGTCCTTGAGGTTAGAAGAAAATCGCGAAAAATCGCGTGCAGCATGCACTGGGACCACCGGGACCACCATGTCATGTTTGCTGCCAGAGCTCATTAGCGCCATTACCCGTTGCCGCGCTAGACCTGGCAAGCTTCCGGCGAAATTTCGAAGGCCACCAACGTTTGCCGGATGGTAATCAACACGTTTCACTATTTGCACGATTTCAAACGGTCCGCTATCAAAGTAGTCCGGCTGCATGCTGGGGCCAAACGGATGTGGGGTGCTTCTCGATTGGTGTACACTTC
Source organism: Anopheles punctulatus (assembly GCA_000956255.1). Classification (NCBI taxonomy): domain Eukaryota; kingdom Metazoa; phylum Arthropoda; class Insecta; order Diptera; family Culicidae; genus Anopheles; species Anopheles punctulatus. The sequence goes on from JXXA01007165.1 coordinate 9,811, forward strand.
GATGCAGCTCACCGGGTACAGGCGATATTCTCGTGAACCGTGGCGCTACAATTAATTGCAATTCATCGACGAAACAGCGCGTCTTGTTTGCTGAAAACTGGCCACTGGGTTTCGCCCGTTATTGAGTGACAACAAACAACGAGCATCGTTAATAAAACGAGCCAACGAGAAAGCGAAAGCGCACAGTAGGGCAAGCGATAGGAAATGGCAAATGGTCGCGCTTCCAGCTCGGTTTGGGAGATCAACGTGGCTCAACGCGTACGTGACCGTTTTTAATTATAGACGATGCGGGAGAAAGCTGCAGGGAAGATGGGCCGCGGGGGAGGAATGAGGGAGAGGGGAAGCATCGCGATCTCGAGTCCCCGTTGCCCGCCGAGGACAATCACTTAAAGTACAAATAGAGCGGCGACATTATCAAATCCATTTCCAGCTGGTCCACTGTCAAATGGAAGCGGTACAGTGCGTGCTGCGAAAACCGTCACACAAGTTAAAGTAACATTATTTTCAATACAAAACAAATACAGAAGCAATATAAAGTACAAATTAATTAAAAAAAAAAACTACAGCATTAAGATAATATTAAAGAGTAATGATATACGTAAAACCAATTTATTTTTATTCATATCGAAAGTATGACTACTAACTTTTGGTCTTAAGGACTTTCTGATTAGCTTTCTATTGAAAAATAATTACTAAAATAATAACTGTCGAATATGAAATTTATAAATATAAAAACTCTTAGTTGTAACTAACACGTAGACGACAACAAATGTGAGCTGGAATAAAAACAATAAAAATATGTTCTTGATGATGCAAACAATAAATTTACCTCTCTGTTCACAAACTTTGAACCGACCTGTACTTTAACTCACAACGCAATCCAACACCCAATGCTCGTGACGTTTTGCATGATATGCCGTGTGGCAATGGTGGAAGGCGAAACATGCATTCAACATCGTGTCCCATGCTACTCGCCTTCCCCCCTTCCCTCCCTACCCTCTTCCACCCAAACAGTTAGGCCCTTGTCACCTTCTGCCCGTCATGTCATCGTGTTTGACATTTTCGCGCGTGAGGTTTCATTCTAATGAAGCGCCACGGTTGCTGCGACGCGGTTTGCGGACGAGCAAACGGTACCGACGAACCATGACGCTAATGATGACAGCTTGTGGCATTATCCAATTGTGCTAGCTGGTCTGGTTGCCTGGTACTGTGACGCGACCGAGCTGCATGAGCTCGGCGACGTTTTCGTTGCTGCTTTCTGTATCTTCGTTTCTAGTGCGGTTTTTCACTTTAAATAATTTCCCATGCAATGTTGCTCCGGGCGGGGCGATAAATCGATCGGAGTTTGACACGATTCAGCGAGGCGGTTTTCAGCGGCTGCGGTGTGCAGCGATTTGTGGGTCGCGATACATCGAGATGCAAACAACGCGATAAGTATTGGGGAGATTATATCGCGCAGAGGGCTGAGGGTGTCATCGTGCAACAGGTAGTATCGCTTCCGGAATGCACGGAAGCATACTAATAATCATCCGTGTTTTTCACTTCCGTGAAGCGAAAAAGAAAGATGAAGCGCAAACATTTGATTGATTGTTTTATTATCGCCTATTCGGTTTCGGTTTCCTGGGTAGGACGAATTCCAACGAATAGGAGATTATAATCAAATTAAGTTGAAAGCCGAATCTCTTCGTTGAGCTATTTCTGTCTGCCAGCAACGTAAGCTTCATGCCCGAATATACCCTACAGATCTGCTTCACCTGAAATCGAGCGAACGATTCCACACAGAACACACACACACACACAGTGGCTTATGTCTCATCGGTTCGTCGTCAGCTCAGCTCGAGCCTAAGGTAAAACTAAAAACGCTGGGCAACCATTGTCTGCCAGAAATCCAAATCCTCTAGCCGGGCTGTGCGCAAACGTGCACGTATCGAGTGGCTGATGAAGAACCCATAGGAAATCGTTTGATTCAGCACGAAAAAAAGAAGAAAAAAAAGCATTCCTCAATCCAAGCACCCGCTTTGGGAGAATCTCGCTCGAATCACGCGCCGTTGGTTCGTTTTTCCGGAGCACCTGGAATCGATTCGATCCGGCCCCAGCTCTCCGCAGCTAATCCGATAAATTAGATTGAAGCACCAGCAAGCCCCGGCCCGAACGCGTCACCCAAAGGTCCGTGTAAACAAAGTGCTTTTCAGCTTCGATTTGCCTCCGCCACCGGACGGGCGGAGGGAAAATTTCAACTGGCTCCGGTAACACCGTTTCGGCCAGCGGGTAACGTCAAACGTTAATTGAACCGTTAAGAAGCCGTCCACCATATGGCTACCCTAACGAGAATCGATAATCTTGGTGTGGATGCTTCGGAAGACGGCCAGAAGTCGCCGTTGAAATCGGTTACTTCTGGCTAGGCTTAAATTCGATCGATTTTCAACACCGGAAACGGTACCCTTGGACAAGGGGAGGAGGTGTTTTTTTTATTTTAAACCGTTCCCATGCTTTTGCTGGAGTGAAGAGAAGGTGTCAACGATTTCTAAGGGCTTCCGCGTTAGAAGATGTACTCAAGAAAAAAGAGATCGGCTAGAAAAGGAGAAAATGATCGAGCCGAAAAAAAAGACATCTCATGTTTCTCACTTACTTTCGGTCCGGTCCGCTCATAGGGCACAACCACGGCCAAACGCCATCTGCTCGGGGCATTAAACATTAACCAGTCACCGACACCGGTGCCGGTACCGGTTCCCACGGAGCACTCGCATCCGGCCACAGCTGACCCCAGCAGTGCCACCAGCCTTGCTGGTGTGAAATATTTAACAAACATACGTGATGAGGGCCGTACCAATTTTTCACCGGGCTCGGGTTCTCTCCGGCCCGAGCGTCAATTAGGTTCTGCGAACGAGCTGCTCACTCGCCCCCCGGGGGAAATCCCGGCCGAGGGATTGGGCGACGGGTCACATTAAAGTGGATTTCATCCTTCATCCTTTAATGAATCACCACGCCGGATTCAGGCCGAGATTTGTTGGAAGCTCCTTGCATTAAAGCAGCCACACCGAGAACCACTCCGTTAAAGCATCAAAGCACGGGGCTAGCTCGAGCTGCCAACTGCTTTCCAATTGAAGGCTTCCTAATCGTTCTACCCAACCGTGTTTGTTAATCGTTATCGCGCCAGCCAGCGCACACATTCATACCCATCAAGGGCCCACCCAGCCTAACGACGGCATGATGATGAGCCTGGAGAAGCAGAAATTTGCAGCCCGGATCGCATCTCATCGCAACCACCAGCGAGCCATCATCACAGACAGCAGAGACAGCCCATCCCGATACCAGATCTAGCCCAAACCGGAGCTCGGGCTCGTAGTATTCCATTTAACTTAAATGACGGTCGTAATTAGCAGTACCTGTGCCCGGTATGCGCCATTCTGCACGGAGTGTTTCGAAACGTTAATTAAAAATTACTTATCCTCGGGTCCATCCGGTGTGAGCCGGGTCAGTAGAATACAGGTGTGTTTGTGTGTGAGAGAGCTTTTTTTATCTGCTACTAGTACAAGTCCAGCTGAGAATCTACAGCTGAAGACAGGTTCATTTTCTACAGCCTGTCTGGTACGTATCTTACTAATGAGAAAGGATGTCCTGGGGGATGGGGAAGAAGTAGATTGACGTTTTTCCGACGAATGTCCAAAATGGTAGCACGATTTGCTTTTACTTTCAGCAATGGAATATACACGAGACTGACCGGGAAGACTAGCAGCACTGATAACAAAAGCCTGCACAGGGCAACACGATGCTCACGTTCATGTCAGTCAGTCTTTTCTTGCAAAGTGAGAGGAAATTCGATGAAAAAAGAAGTCGTGAGGATTACAAATATTTAATAAGCTTCCAATTGCACTCCCAAACAAGCGTAATCATTCGGGACGGGGGGAGTGAATTGAAGCATCGAGTCGTGTATCTTCACGGTAGGGTGACGAAGAACAAGCTCGATCGCCTCGAGCTCCTGCCCTGATTCTTCTGCATATGTTTTAATGCACGGGAAAAATGGATTTGTTTTCGAAGGCATCCGACCAAAGGGGAACGTTGTTGTGACATCGACGTAATGCGACCCCGGAGGCCCCGGAGGTGCTTTACTCACCGATGTTGCTGCTGCTGCTGCTACTGATCGTTCTTGAAAGCGCTGGGCCGCCGGCAGTACCAATCCACTTGAAGCTGTCAGATAGGATTAAAATCCGCTGCCTTTGAACATTTCCCGAACGACTCCGAAGGATCCGGCCGCGGGCGGTTGTGATGAATGGTGAAACGGTGCCACCGGGAATCGATCACTGTCGCCAGGATTTTCGCTCGCACGGCATGGCGCATTAACGCGTTCGGCTCGGGGAAAGAGAGGATATTAGAGTGTTACAGCATACGAGGCGCCTCGAGCGCACACACACACACTTACTCTGGAAAGGTGGTTCGCAAACAGTGGAATATAATTATAGCAACTGAACGGCAACAGCAGAGCACTTCTATCATCGCCGCTCAAATCGATGTCAATTCCAAATTGGAGCACGTTCCGTGGTGGTGCCGCAGGAGATATTTAACGATTGTTCCGGGCACTTCGAACGGGGCGCAGCTTAGGGCGAGAGGAGGCAGGGGGGAGGGACGAGGAGTGAAAACTGCTGAATAATTAAACCAGTGCGCCGGTACACGGTGGCCGGTAATTAGTGTGGCTTTTGATATGTAATCCATCGATTATGCGGTGCTTAAACGCACGTTGGTGGTGGTGCTGTGGTGTGTGTCTGTGTGCGGAGAGGGAGAGTGCGAGAGGCTGAAACGGATCGATGGAAGCTAATTTCCATGCATTATCCTAATATCGTCAATCGAGCGGAGTGTATCAATGTCGAACACCCGATGCGATAAGTCATGTGCTTGGTTTCACCATGTAAACGATTCTTGTAATTATGAATTACGGTGTCTTTTGCGTTTGCAGAGTGCTAAAACATCGGAAACATCGTTTTCATTAAAGAGATATTTTTAAGAGAATATTGCCGAAAATTTCAGTTTAACATCATGTCAAAATAATCTCCTAACGCATCCTAAAAATGACATTCAAAACACGATTTGGTTCTTACATTTATTACAAGTTATGGCAGCGGCAATTTCACACTGTCATTGAATGCTTTTTTTCACACCTTTTTCGCTCGTAATAAATCATCTCATAATTACATTACATAACTTGTCAACAGCTTGTTTCGTGTAAAACATCTACTTCCGAGCAGCGTTTCATTTAACATTCAAACTTTTATTAATTTCATACACCGTTTCTGCTCCTGAAATCCTCCGTGTATTGAAATCCTACCGAATGATCACTGCCTTTTTGCTTTATCAACGTGTTCGTTTTTTTTTCGCTTCAAATGGCATGTGAAATGACATCACCTGAGAAACAATTTGTGTTTCGGGAAGCTAATTAACTTTTCCTCTCGCTCTCTTTCTCGGCCCACACAGATCGCGTATCCTGATCGCAAAACGAGTTCAGCCGAGCTAAACTCAATTTCGGTAAGTACAATGGCGGTGCGGCCTGGTGTTTCTAAGCGCAACAGGCACGGATGGCATGCGAAAAGCCGGAAAAAAGAATATTTCCACGGAATTTACCATGGCTGCGCAACGGAAAACAAAAGCCGTTCCTTACCATCCGTACGTAACGTTGATTAAAACCCGGCACACCGGAGTTTTCCGCGCCGGTTCTTTTTTTGCCCACGTTTGTTTTCATTTATTGCGGCTCGTTATGGCTCTTTATGGCGGCAGCCCGTCCGCCGGTTGCCGGTCGCATTTCAACGTCTTCGCCCGCGTCCACCTTTTGCCCCAGCAAACCCCGAAGTATTTCACCTCTCCGTGGGTGGGGTGTCCTGCCACGTGTCGCATCCCGTGTGCGGTTGTTTGCAAAAGTTTTTTGATGAGATTTCCCTAAACGAGATGGGTCGTAATTTCTGTTGACATGAGCATGATATTTAAACGGCTGGCCGGGAGGGACCAACGGGCCCTCGGACCGGGGCGACGTTAGCGTAAATCGCTCCCAACACGGGGACAACTTGTTTGTCTTCGATTCGCAAATAAAGTCCCAAAAATTGCACACGGCTCGGGCGCTTGGGAGCAAACCGGGGCTGGGAGGAGAGCCGGAGTCAATTGGCCGGTTTTGGTGGCGGTTCATGAAGGCAATTTGTGGACCAGTCTCTTGGGACGCTGTACAGCAGTTGCTCGTGCAATTAAGCTGAACGAAATTAATTCACTGACCCTGAAAGCGGACCGTCAAGGATAGATTGCGGATTGCGAATCGGTTCTCAAGATTCCCGTGCGCCCGAGAGAAAAGTCCCAAGACGTCACCGATTTCGGAGACGGCAAATCGAAACTGGGAAGGAGTCAGGTACAATTAACAATTAACCAGCTGACGTCTGTTCTTGTGCCCTGCTATCGACCAGTGTGCTTGTGCTCGGGTCAGCTAGTTGCAATAAAGAATGTCCCTTCCTCGCTGCAGATAAAGACAAGTCTCCGTTCCAAGAAACAAGAACTCAAGTACATCCATCGCTTCCAACCACCTCTCAATTGATGATCGCTCAATTAAAATGTAAATTTCAATTCCTTCCCCACACTAGAATGACGGTTCATTATCAATTTAATTGAGTGAATAGACAATCGGTTGCTGCCCAGCCCGTCATCCCGGCGGGTCGGACACATTCGCCATCGGAGACATTGGGCGAGACATTGTCGCTCGTGCTGAACGTTCACTGTCGCCCATGGTTTGAATGTTTGCAGCAAGGATTCCTGCCGTAAGCCCACGATTGTTGCGTCATCCCTTGATTCCGGGAACGTTTTGTGCCGACGGTTCTGCTCACTCAAAATTTATACTGCCACTGCTGTTGCTGCTGCTTCTGCCGGCAATGAAGCTCTACATCGACTCAACATCACATCGCAATCATCACGAACGATGGATGTCCGCCCGGTGAGCTCTTCGCCTATCGTCCTGATCCATAATCTGTTCATACATCATCATTTGCCCGGCGCTTGTCGATGGTGTTGCTGCTGTTGTTGTCGTTGCTGTTGAAAGTCTAATCGAATGAAATAAAAATAAATAAACAATCACCCTCGGGGTGGAACGCGTGGCAGCAGCAACGAACGAACGAAACGCTTGGGGATGAAATGGGAACGAGAATCGGATTGTCAGCTTTCCGTGCGAAACACGAGTCCGACGGCAACAATCCCTTCCGAGGGAGTCTCTGCCAACATTTCCCCCTAAAGGGATGGCAACACAGCAACGTTCTCTTGCGTCTTCCTTGCTCCTCGAGAAAAATGGGAAAGAATTCCAACATTAATTCCTGACTCGCCGTTCGGCACAATAATGCGTGATAAATTGAAGATTCTGATGGCGATGGCTTTAACAAGCGTTTAATGTGGCGCACAGTTTCCACTGCCATCGCGCGAGCAGTACGCCATTGCGAGATAATCGCTATCGGGCAGAGGTTCGGAAAGCCGCTTCCTTCAAGGATATTTTTGGGATCCCACTCCCGTGCCGGTTGAGTAGTAACGGTGGAAAATCTAATCAAACATCATCCAAACGGACCTCTTGCTACTTTCCCCGCAACGCTACGGAAGCGTGCTGTAGTATTTTTATTGGATGCTTCACAGCGGCTTGCATGCGTTTTGGTTTTATTTTCGCATTTTTTATTCCTCGCTCGCAGGGTGCAGCGGGGAGCGTGGAACCGAAGCGAATGATTTAATTCTGGCGGGCTGCCATGCCGAAAATTGATGCCATAATTTAGAGCCAAATCTCGCTGTGCGCCCGAATAAAGAAACCGCGCACCGAAGCCGGCCGTATCGAATTGATTCCTTTGAAAATCTCGTTATTGAACCCCGAAGCTTCAAAGGTCACTGCGAGGGCGCGTAGGGCGCACCGAGAAGGGTCGATGAAGTTTACAAAAGGTTTCGGCTCGGCTTTGGCCTTCTCCGAGAAACCTTCGAGAGAGAGAGAG
>JXXA01007170.1:0-14947 GCA_000956255.1 Anopheles punctulatus
GGTATTTTAATTCTGTGTTGCTTCGTCGGATGAATACTTAATACTCCAGAAAGTTAAGTTTCAGTGTTCAGTGTTGTGTTGTGTGAGGTGTAAAAGCACGCTAGCAACGAGGTTAGTTGCCCCTCTTACGTCAGGGTTCGGGACAGCTAGCATTGTTTTTACGATCAATTACACACTTGTTTGAAAGCTTTAAATTCAGTAACGATCGTTGCAGTGATGAAGCTCGCCGGGCAAAGGACGGTGACGGTGCCGGTGGTTGCTCTTCTCGCTCGAAGATCCCACCGAAGATCGCAGTTTACCGCGTGCCACGAGCGATAAGGTTGAGCGACCGGGCGAGATAGAGCAACCGGGTGCGGGAGCGAGACGTACGACGAAGAGGGCGGAGAGGGGCCGGGCGCGGAGCGCTGTTTGGATTTCCGTTTGGGATGAGAGCCGCGCCGAGAATACACCACTCGTTCTCGTCGCGAGCGTCCACGAGCGCTAGTAGCCGCGGCAACGGCAAAAACAAAGCAGCCATTTCCCCCCTTGATGTTGGGGTTGCGTTTCGAGGATTATCGACACTTGAGCGCGCTTGATTTTGATGGTTCAGTTGATATGAGATAATTGCGTGGAAGCTAATCGGGAGACAACAGTCAACGTCACACGCACGCACATATGCTTTTCAGTTGCTCACAAGGGCACCCGGCAGTGAGATCTGTCGCTGAACGCTTGCGAGACAGTCCTCATGAAGTGAAGACGTCAACTGTCCAAGGATTTGTTATCGGACAATATCGATAGTGATCGTGATCATGATTTGGCATCTAAAACGGAAGGCAGTTTCATTTTCTCCACGACCCGCTTGAACTATTTACCCCCCTTGTGTGTTTTACCTACACTATTCCTTTAAGAGCCACGTTGTAATGAGCTGGCAGATCGTTCACTTCGCAAACACAACTCCTACACGCAGTCGTAGGAAAACGGTTTTGGTTGGTTGACGGTTTATGCCGTTCGTCGTCCGTGGCGGTCTGTAAAATCTATCCTGTCGAACCAAAAGCCGTAGATGACGCAAATAAAATAACGAACGAAAAGCGGCAAAGAAGGGACATTGATTCCTACGCTCGTTCGCGCTATAAGACACCACTATGACGGGTGTCTGAATGTGATGTCGATGCTGAAAATATCTCGAAATATTTGGGCATAAATGTGTTGCATGCAAGAATGATCTTTCCATTGTTTATGTCTAGTGTTTCAAGCGTTAATATGAACATTTTTCAATTTCTCTACCGCTTCTTGTATTAATTTTAATCATAATTACAAAATCCATAATTTATCTAGCAGGCCATGGAACCTGGGTTACCCGTTGCATGAGAAATCATTGCGAGATTTTTAGTCTATTTTAACACTCGTGCAGTGAGCATCTCATATCACGAAGTTCAAATGTGTCGATTTCATAAAGTTGAGACGAGGTGAGTTTGTTGGATTATTTTTTTAAGTCGTTCTCTGACTTCTTTTCTACGCTAGGAACATGTCCAAGACATTGAAGTGACTTCAAATCAGACAACGCTTTTTTTTGTATCTTTCGTCGCTTGAAGCTTTCCTCCAATGGAATCGAACGGTTGGTACCATCCACTTTTCCATGGTTTTTTCCAGAATTTAGAGAAAAAAATTCACAACCACAAATTTGCAAATTTGCATTCCAAACATTACTGTTGTGGAAATTGTAAAAGGACTTTTTTTGTTGTAGACGTGACTACTACAACCTAATGTCGATTAAAATTGTTTTTTTTTTTTAAGTCGTATATTTATCTTGAAATAATCATTCTGATGGTAGGACATTTCTACTTGGCGTAGAATTGATACCTATACTTTCCGCGTGATTATTATCTGCTCACTGAGCTTTGGTGCTGGCGAGAGGTTTGCATGGCAATGCTGCACTTGTTGGGTGTGCGTGTGAAATATGCTGCACGAGGAAAATGATCAATTAGCTTTAATTGTCGCTTCCTTGTTAGTTTCAGTTGCATTTTGTGCGGCACGCCCGGAGATTGAACGTACGGTTGGACAGCAGTCGTAAGACGATTGAAGAGTGCTGTAAATTATTAGCTGAACTGCAACGAGCCGGTCAACAAACGTGTATCTCGCTATGTTTATCGAATGTTCATAAGGGTTATTCTCATTTTTAACATAAACAATTATATGCTCCGGAAAGTAGAGACAATAAGTATAAATCACTCAAAATGGTTATTACATTCAAAACGCACAGCATTCATGTGTTTAGAAATGTTACTGCCGTCCAGAAGACCTTTACGAGCGTGCCGCTCACACACTTGCCTGCGCACAAAAGCACATGTTTACCGCGTACGGAATCCTGCGAGATGCGAGGTGTCTGTTGTACAGCAGCCAACAGCAGCAAAGGGATTTTCAATTTGTCGAAGAATTAATCGATTTCTTTCTCGATGTCACCTACTTCTTGCCGCGTGCTCTCCCATACTAATGTTTGGTGTTTTTATTTTCTTGTTTTCTCTTCCCGATTTCTTCTAGCTTCTTCTAACAACGAGCTGGTGACAGTTCGCCGCCGCATGCACGTTTGCTGCCTGCCCTTTTCATCCCCGCGTCCCTTTCAACGAACAGGCGTCGTCGTTCGGCGGCGTACAGATTCAGCGCTTGCATTTGCGCCGTGTTCTCCCGGCGTCGTACACGGCGCGCGTTGTTGTCCAATCGTGGTGGTATCGCGCGTTCCAAGAGCCGTTCCCACGTGCGCTACCCTCTCGTGCCAGCCTGCCGCGAGAGCCGCAGCCGGTGCGTCTGTATCTGTGTGAGCGGTTGGTGTACCAGCCAGCCACCAGGACCTTAGAGCGAGAGAGCGCTCGGCCCGCTATCGATTATGCTCCAGTATGCTCTGACACTGATGGAGCAAAAACCGGTTCATCATACGGCAACTACAGCAGCGGCTGACGGTGGTAGCTTTCGGAATCCCCGCGTGGAGGAGGCCCTAAGATGGGGCGAGCATCCTGAGAAGGAAATATTTTCGGCCATCGAGCATCGCCGTTCAGTCGACCGTGGCAACGATCGTGAGCAACGTGCGCGATGATGTTACGCTGGGTGCTAGTGGTGTGATGCGTGTCTATCAGCGTACGATCATGACAACCGTGCAGAACCGGGCGGCAGTTACTATAGTGCAACGTTTTAGATTACGAAAAGCGCACCACGGCTCATTCAATCTGGCCCGAAGAAGGCAGCAACTTAACCGGGGGCTAGCGTTTTTAATTTAGCGAAACCGTGCGTCTAGTTTAAACTATCGTCGTGTGCAATTGCGCCAGTGTCGGCAGGCTATGTAGCATCGTACCTGTTGCGAATGTAGAGATTCGTATCCTTCTCGAAACTGGAAGGTCCAAGCATCGTAGTGTAACGCGTCGTTTAAACCCACCTAGCGTCGTTTAAACACGGACTAAAAGTCCTTACGCAGCAAAGTGGATTTCCGTGTGCAAATCGAATCCCATTGTGCAATATAGAGTGTTTGTCCGGGCAGACAAGCGCGTAAGACAAGCTGGCCCGCTCAAGACTAGTGTGTGTGTGTGTGCGTGTGTGTGTGTGTGTTGTGGGGCTGGGCTGTGGTGTGAAATAGTTCTGCCGTAGCGAACGAGAGCAGGTTAAAGTATTTAGAACCGACATTAGATTCGCTTCTACCAGGGTGCGATGTGAGTGTTGTGGCTGTAGCGCGGCGTTTCATGCGTATGACGGCGGGGGCACTCGCTGCTTTTCTCTTTCGGAGACTACCACCGTCGTATTTGTGGGTACACGCACGCATATAGGCGCGGCGTGACCACAAAGCCACCGGCACCAACGTCTGTATGGATGCGGGAGGACTCCCAGTATTTCCGGGTGCTAATCAGGCCAATCACCTGAACAGTCTACACCTGCAGCAGCAACAGCAAGCCCAGCATCACCAACTGACGCTGCAGCAGCAGCAGCAGATGCAACTGCTGAGCAACCACAACCTGCACCAGCAGCAGCAACCGCAGCATCCCCAGCAGCTTCTGCAGCAGCATCAGCTCCAGCAGCAGCAACTGCAACAGCAGCAACAGCAGCAGCAGCAGCAGCAACCGTTGCAGCAGCTGGCCCAGGGCGGGGAAGTTCCACAGAAGCGGCAGGCGGTATTCGACAGGCTGAAGCGACGCATCGAAACCTACCGGCGGCGTCAAACCGACTGCACGCCTCGGTTCGAACAAACGTACAGTGGGATCTGCGAGCAGCAGAGCCTCGAAACGACCGCCCTGCAGAAGAAGTATCTCGAGCAGAAGAATAAACGGTCGCTCAAGAAAACGGAGAAAAAGCAGGCCGAACAGCAGCAGCAGCAGCAGCAGCAGCAGCAAACGCTTTCCGGCAACCTGCAAAGCAGTGTGCATGTGGTATGTCATCCTTACATCCTTAAACGTTATCTCATAGACTCGTATTGTTACAATGGTTACCGCTTCGCAAGTAATTTTGATATTTTGGACCAATAAAATAGGGTTCGGATTTTTCAACCTATAAAATTCGCATCTCCAATCGATCAAACAGCCATAACGTTATGGCGCTATTACTTCGTCTTGCCCATAGAACGCATGTAGAACGCTTGACTGTCGCCGTGCAGACCGGCACATTCCGAGTACATAATTTTCGATGCCCTTTCTACAACGTTCTACGTTCACCCAGCTATACTTAATCTACCCTAGGCAAACCTAGTGTTCATGTGTGTGCAGGTCATCTGCGTACTGTTTTCCTTGCTTTTTTTTTGGTTTGTTCTCGTCTCGTCTCGCACGACCGTGTCCTACCTTCATCGGCAGCATCGTTCACTGCAATTTGCGCCGATGATGTAGAATCCAATTTTCATTTTCAATTTTCACGTCCCGTGAGCGACGACTGTTTGCATTGGAGCTATCATTGCACCGCAAGTGTTGGTAGCCGAGCGTTTTCGGATGACGTGCGATATCGTGTGATGAGTAGGAGAGCTTGCTTGCCGATTTAGCAGTACATGGCGAGTTCTACAATAAGTTTCGAATGTGATCCTTGAAATAAGAACGTGCTTTTCTCGTTGGTCCAAAGCCCTGAGCGTATGGTTTCATATGCCTTATATATATATGCGTATGAATATTGTAAGCAACATGTACGTCAGTAAAATTAAAGCTTCGATACAATTGCGATTCAACCTGCTGCTACTTAAACAAAAAAAAACGTCGCTTGCAATATGGTTTCAGACGTTCAGATATTTTTTTTCAGTAAGCGTTTGATATATTTTTTTTGTATAAGTGAGTATTAAAGCTGTAGGTATGTTTGGCCCAATAGTATTGTTTCTAATGCTTCAATGTTGAATATTCCCTAATTTGGAACCCAAATAGTATATTTTGTTTTGATTTTTTTTTTCTAAACTTGTACGATTATTTCGTAAATTTGATATGGACAATGTAGTTGAAATAGTAAATGGATAAATAGCACAAGAAAAAAATGAAACTTGTTTATAACATTATTCAAAAAATTGGACATTGGTTTTAAAATTTTTAAATTTGTTGCTATGACAATCAACGACTGTTTCGCGCATATTTACGCCATCACTTATACCGAATGCATAGCATATGAACAAACCGAAAGCACATCTGCTGAAAAAGCCCCATACACGTTTCGCAGACACCGACACGGCGGTCTTCCAATCGATGTCTCCACAAACGCACAAGAGAGACAACTTGCTGTTGTTGCTGTTGTCGGTACGCAGCGCTTGTGTTCTCACACCCGGCTGTTGTTGGCTGACAACAGCTGGGGAGCTCAGCAGGTGTCAGTTCTGCTGTGGAGTGTACACGCTGCCGTCTTCTGCGATTGTATTCCTCCGCTTGTTGTCTGCTTTCGTATCGATTACACAAGCTTCTTCCCAGCTCGAGAGAGCTTGCCGGGGCGCGTTGGCGGTTGGTTCAACGAAGTTTGGCCGTGTGGATTATATTCGTTGGTTGTACGCTCGGGTGTAGTTGATACCAACCTTTCGAGTTGATATAAAGTTTTCATCTTTCATAAACTTGGATGTGCTTTGTTAAACATGCAACTTTGATGTGTAAATTCGATCGATTTGAGGGTTTATTGAATGTTATGAATATATCTCACTGTGGACTCACTCTAATACTAGCTTTGTGATCTATGCGAATATGAGACCTTAAGTTTTTGTGAGCATTTACTACCACCAGCTACGAGGCGCGTTTTAGCAACGTTGTCGATGCAGAGTGATGATTTACCGGTAATAAGCTAAGGAACGTGGGCTTATCGCTAGTAGCAACAAGCAAAACGAGGGCTTGAGACGGCTTCGCGGCTAGGTGGAAGGTGCCTCCCGCGTGCCATTGACCTTTCGTGTGACTTTTACAAAGTGCATCCTTACGGGGTGACCTTACGAACCGTAGAGCCACGGTAGGAATTGGAATCGCTCCGATGTCTGACGTGTTTGCTCGTATCCGACTCTGTGGGGAACTGTAACGTACCGGTGAAGGTGATGGGTCAGTAAGTAGCGGCATTACATCTGTGCCATCGGGTTCGCGGTGGATGCTTCTGCTTTATTTTTCAGCAATAAATCGCGAAGAGTTCATCCTACTTACTACATGTGTTTTTACGGGATCGTTACATTGCGCTTTGCGAGACAAACGGATGCGTTTGGGTTACGAAAATGTTTGCATCAAATTGTGGGGAGATATTTATCATAGTAGCGTTACTGCAGCTGCATGAAACTGCATTCGCATACTGTTGTGAATGCAAACGATCTCCACTGCACCGAATAATGTCAAATTGTGCTGGGTACACGTTGCTCGCTCACGTTGCTGGATACGTCCGTACAGAAAAGTGCTAAACAAAACAAAAACAAACCAAAAATCGTATTCGAATGAAGGGGGGGCGAGGGGGGCAAACCAAGGGGGTACTCAAGAAGGTCATTTTCGCTTCGGACGTTCGGTGACCGTCACTGCTTCGAATGTTCCCTTTTTGCTGTCATTTTGGAGCAAGTTGCTGCGCAGTAAAGTATCGAGTTAATCACGTCTAGGGTGCGCTCCATTTATCGTGTCACTGGCGTGTGTGGAGGGCATCGGTTGGTGCGCTGCCATTGATAGCAATATGCGTCTGCTAAAACCTAACTAGCTTTAGCGCTTTGGCTACGTCTCATAGTGGTGCTTTCGAGGAGATTTGCCGGTTTTAAATCAAACTCTTTTTCAACCAAATTGTTATGGGTTTTGGATGACATTGATTTCCTTTGGTTCCTTGCAGTCTTCGTCCTTGTGGTGTTAAAACTTCTCCACCCACAAACCCTCGGGTATCGTTGACCACCGGGTAACCACTTGTCACCGGATCGCAGTGGATCTTGTGGAAGTTGAAAGCGAAGAAAATTCCTAAGGCTTCATTTGAATTTTTACTCTTGCATAATTAATACCGGAGCGTTGTGTGTATATCGTTCAAAGCGTTTCGTCCAGCCGCCCATAGCCGGCTAGTGTTTGCGTTCACTTTGACCCATACATTCGCTCGTACACTGCTTGCGCATGCACACACACAGCCGCCACTACTACCACAACCGCCACTACTACCACTACAGCAGCAGCGACGGCAGCGACGGCAGCGCGGCAACACGGTGCTTCTTGTTGACATGACTATTACGTATTTTGAGGGATTGTGCAGTCACCGCGAGTGATGGGGCGTCGCTTTTGTTTCACTGCTGTGTGCTGTGTGTCGAGAGATGGGTTTCCTTTTACGGTAAGCCGGATGGAAAATATGGTCTAAAAGGCGATAGGGAGATCGCTACTCGAGGAGAATTGACCAGCGCCAGGGTTGGCGGAAAAATGGGATCGAAAGTTTACCGACGACCGACAGCGCATTGGTTCGTTTCCGGCCGAAGTGTGCCCGGCCCGGTTTGTGTATGTGTCCGGTGCAAATGACCACTCCTGGAAAGGGTTCGGTAGGTCGGAGGCCAAGGAAAAGGAGTAGCGTGGGCTTAGTTAACCCCATCTCACTCTCGGGATGCTGAAAATTGGGTTGAATCCAGCTCGTTCGTCAGTGATTGCGGCTAGGATTTCAGTTTTCGAACAAGGCGGTATTCCTGATCCCACCTAGCGCAAAAGGTACACAATGCGGCTGAACGTTCGGTTGTCCTTTGAAGATTGGAGCACGTAGGCGGGGCATTCCATGTGCCGTGATAGATCGTCTCGTCTGCGAGTTACTTTCTTGACGGTGATAATAGATTAAACGAGAATGTTTTTGGCGATGATACCGTGCTTTAAAGGCCGAGATCTGTATCTTACAAGGATAAAGATTACTTTATTGGGATATGTTGTGAAGTCTATTTTCTATTTTTTCTTCGTTTAAATTTTATTACTAGGGAATCTTGGCTAATCTTGGCTTCAAATAGTAATTTAGACGTTGGAAGGATATATGACAAGTTTTTGTTGTTGTTTTTATTAATCCCCTTTTTATACCGAATTCTTTTAAATTTTTCTTTATACTGATGTGAGATGAGAACTGAAAACATGACCCGTTGGTGTATGCAAGAATATGCACCATTGCACAAATATGCTTTATTAAAATTAGTTTGTGACGCGGGCTACATATTTTATGCCAGACGTTTTGTTCTATTCTGTAGCGAACAGTTCTTTCAACATTTACGGCGGTTGTAAAGGCAATGATTGCTGCGAGGTGACTCTTCGCCGATCCGTACATTTACCGACAGGGGATTGATTATTAATGATGATTAAAATGAAAAGCCTACCCATCCCCCCCATCAAGGCCGGTACTGTTCAATTTTGTTACTGAGCTGGAAATATGCTTCTGCACCCCCGAACATAACGCAGCACATGTGAGGCAGCAGAAGTAATGTAAAAATTGTAAAATCGATCGAGCACTTCTTTTTGTGCTTGCTGTGTGATATGGAAGGCAGCCATCGCTGCTTGCTGCTGTGTGACATGCCAGTTACGGCAGGCTTTGGCGTAGTTTTGATGTAGCTTATTCCAGAACAATAGTGAAATTGAAGAATAAATGGCACATCTTTCTAAGTACCGATGCCCTTCGACGCTAGACGACGACACTATTATGCTCTTCTAGCCGGTGCGGCCGTGTCAGTTCCCCCTTTTTTCCCTCCCGGAAGAGTATTACAGCAAATGGATAGCTATTGGTCCTTCGCACGTCAACCGTGCTGGGGCGTTTCGCGTGCGGCGTAATATGGTGGCATGGCGGGCCGTATCTTCGGTGGACTAATGAAAATAAATTGTTTGTCGTGCGAGAGAGTGTATTTTTTTTTCGGGGGTGTTTATATAAGAGTACATTACGAATTGGTCAATGTATACAGGTTAGTTTGATACTGTTACACTCTATCCCGCTTCGTCACTTTACATGCGTGTGTTTTTGCATGAAACGAAATGGAATAGGGAAAAGTGTTTTCTGTTTATTTACATACAGAAAGTGTTGCAGTGTGCAGTGTTTCAGAAACAGTGTGTTGTTGGTATTTTTAATTGAAATTTTGTGTTTAATATCTCATACATCCAGATGCTTATTAGGCACGTTAAAATTGCATTGATCCTCCATCAAATAAAAGGTGCTTTAAAGTACTGATTAAAGAAGTTGGTTATAGTGTTCAATTTACAAGTACAATGTTGTATCAATATATTATTTAAAAAAATAACATATTCGATGGAATTAGTTGGATATAGTAACGTTTAATAGATTTGTTGCTATTTTCTAAAATCCAATGTTTAAAATGCTCAATTGCTATAAATAATATTGTGGATTAAAGGGAGGTACATAATAAATTTTGTTTCTGTAAGTCACTATTATCATTAAGAAATCTCGAGTTTCGAAATCGAATGGCTTTGTTTTAAATGAACCATGTTTTTCTCAACGCAAACCATCTAAGCCTTTTTATAATGTTTTATCTTCTTCTATCTTGAAATAGAAGAATGTCAATTCCTCGCACGAGCAAAACTTTTCGGTCGCGAATGTGTGTGACTACAATGACGAAAGGCGGCGTATAGGAGCCATTCTGTTGCAGCAGATTATGGTGCAATGGTCACGTTATGCTGCGTCGTCTGTGCATTGTGTCGTGTGGAGGCCATTGCGACTGGAGTACTCTGACTCTGCCGACGTTCAGCATCGGAGCAACGCGGATTCGGGCCATACATTATTTTTTTACCGACGGAAATTATAAGCCGTCTCGCATCGCTTCTTTCTCGCTGTTGGTTGGTCTAAGCCGCAAGCAACACCGGCGTGGTTTGCAAGCCCAGCAACTCTCATGTATCAACTCTCCAGTGTGGGACATCGAATTGCTTAGAAACGAAACAGACAGAAAGGCGGAGAGAGAGAGAGAGAGAGAAAGAAAGAGAGAGAGAGAGATGGAAAGAGGAGGGTCTAGGCGTAGGAGAATAGGTAATATCGTGGCATTAGATAGAGCGTGGTTGATTATGATGACGGAATGTATCGAAACTACTTGTAGAGCGCAGTTGATTTTCAGTATAGCAGCAGTGTATGTATTTTTTCACCGTTATTCACAGCTTTTCCCATCACTATGATTTCCATTTTAGTGCGTGCCAAGAAGGCGACGCGTAGTGTGATTTAAGCGTTGTCTTTTTTGTTTCTTTTTTTTGTTGTCCATGGTGCTGCTGGGGTTTGACCAGGAGTAGTACCTTTTTGTTTCGCTCACGGAACAACGAACGTGCCTATTTCCTCAGCTTGAAGAGCACGTTGATTGTGCAACAAATGGATGGTGTTGGTGGTGGTTGTGGTTGGTTCACATATAGCCATTTTTTTCTTTCATCTTACTCTGCTTTCACTAAATTTTGTGCGTTAGACTTTGCTTTACATCAAGCAGTAAAAGCTCCAAAGCGATTTAAAAGACGGTTTCTTCAAAGCTTGTTTCCAGCAGCGTATATTAACTGAGTTGATTTTATTGGACATTATTTCAAACCAACAATTGACTCAGCTCAGTGGTGGTCGTCACAGTAGTATGAAAATTTACCGTACTAGATCATCCTAGGAATGGTTAATTTTCGTGTATGAATTATGCTTTAGCGAAGGAGTGGTATGATGTACATTCGTATATCCCACTAACCCATTGGTTGTGAGACAGTATTGATAGTACGTCTAATAGGTATAACTATACAACTAATAAAGCAAAGCTAGTAATAAGGCTTATATATAAAAAAAATATTGCACAACTTAAGGAGCTATGTTTTCCGCACGATCCATACACGATCTGTTGATATGTGTCATTTAACTCCATAATTTTAAGTCTGTTCAAGACCTATGTTGTGTTCGCTAAAATAGAATTAAAACGTATTTGATAAATCTTGTTAAATATAGCTACAGTTATATAGCTAAACTACACACGGTTGTTTTAAAACACCTTTAACTGATCTAAACTGATTCATTTGATGAGACTTAAAAAATTAGTACGTGGCTAATATTCAACATTTTTAAATATAGTTTTTTATATTTTCATAGATATGTGCGTTTGCATATGCTACAGATCTTGATAATACTACGAATATTTACAGATCTTAAAATTGTGCGAATATTTAATACATCCACTTCTTAGTGAAGAGTGTGTGGCACATAAGTTTGTCATATTTCCTCGTTCACTCTTGTGCCTTTGCAACGTGTGCTTTTGCGGCGAAGAAAAGCTTTAATCACACCAGGAGCGCAGGAAAAAGTTTAGAATCAGTCGCGTATATACCCAGGCCTTTAAAAAACACTGAAGCTTTGTGGATAATGTTATTGCATATCGTTGCTACATGACATGATATAATTTCAGTGGCCAATTTTTTATCTTTTTAAAATGCTACTCGTAACTGTGTTTGCTTTTAACGATGCGTTTATTTTTTAACTGGTTATCGGGTATCGTTAGATAAATTTTTGTACTGTGCATGGATCTCGTTTTTTGCTAGTTTATTTTAGTCCGTGAGTAGTAAATAACTAATAAAGCTTGTTTATCGTATGGAAGAATGACGTGACAGAACTGTTTAGTTCTCTAGCGATGGTTTTAAATATAAATCAATACTTAACTGCATCTACCTATTTCTATTTATAAATACTGTGTAGGCTCCTGCATGTTAATAGAAGTTTGGCTATTTTCGTTGCAATGAAAATAGTTAATGGCTGTGACGTCATGGATCGTGTTAAAGCTACACATTGACGGAACTATTAATGGATATTTCTCTAGCCGGAGATGCAAGTTATAGAGCTTTTATGGTTCCAAGAGTTCTTTTTTAGCTTCCCACAAACAATCATCTGAAACTACTTAAATAATGGCTAAATGAAAAACGCAGGCGAGTGTGATATTAATATTGAGAACTACATTTTCGGAAGCTTAACATAAAGCTTATTGGCTACTTTAGGATAAGCTTCTCACCAGCCAGGAAATGCAAAGCTTTTTGTTGTATTTTTCTCTGATTGTTTGTTCTAACTTGTGGATTTCATGTTTTTGTACCGCGAATCATCTGCGCCTGGTAGCGAGTCACGTGGGTTGACTGCTTTGTCATAGGCGATATTATTTTTAATCAGGCATACGACCACGGAAGTAGCATGTATAGCAGTTTGGGTTACTTACGTTGTACGTTAACGACACTATGCTGAAAACTTTGCGGATTTGGCACCAGTTTTGAAAGAAAAAACTAAAAAAAGTTTTCATTAGTTGCTATTTTTTTATCAGCTACTGTGGCAACGCACCTTTTTACATAATGACCTAAGGGTAGTTTCGATGTCGATGATTTTGAGGTGTGCCTGAAGCCTTTCGGTACAGTTTTTACATAGCAGCATTGCTTATAATGTTAAAAAATAATGAATGTAATATTTCCTTTAGAGTTGAAATCGTTTCGTTTGTTAAATACGCAAACTGTGACATGACAAAGCTTTCTATCTAATTGTTGGACTTGGTGTTCGCAACGTGTGTGGAGGCAGCTTTTGAGCGTGGGCCCAAGTTGGCGAAGGAAGCTTTCCGCTCATCCTCACATCCACCCGATGGGAGGTGGTACCTACAGACGCTGGCTCCGTAGCTTTACTGGTGGATATAAATTGGGGTCGGTGATACGACAACGGCATCGGTGGCGGCTTCATGAGTACCTTTGGAAAGCTAGCAGTGTTCGGAACGATCTCATTGCCGCCACTCAACTGATGATTTCGCTCCATTTAGCACATGGGACTGGCGCAAGCAGGAGGCAAAACTGCAACGATGGCGGTGGATGGGTTCCCTTTCTTTCCTTTCCAAACGCTTTTGGCATTCGGGCACACATCAGGTCAGTTTTACGCAAGCTTCGTGCGATGGCATCGTGGAACGAGCATCTCTTTCCATTGCACGGCGGCGGTGCTGCTTCAGCTCGCGATATCTTTGTCTCGCTCTTGCAAAAACTATGCTTTTATGATATGATATTTCATTTGCTCTTTCTAGCGTGTGTTCTCTGAAACTCAGAAACATTCTCTCTGCTTGGATAGATTTCTCT
Source organism: Anopheles punctulatus (assembly GCA_000956255.1). NCBI lineage: Eukaryota > Metazoa > Arthropoda > Insecta > Diptera > Culicidae > Anopheles > Anopheles punctulatus. The sequence goes on from JXXA01007170.1 coordinate 13,452, forward strand.
ATCTGCTATTTGTTTTTTCCTTCATCTAAGTGTGCTCAATTGCGTGTTTCTATGACATTGTGGTAATCGAACGTCGTAATCCTGCTACTAAATAGTATATTTTGGCGTGCTTTAGTGGCGCTTTTCCTTCGGCTAAGGAAAACCATAATCTGTAAATTTGGTTCAATTAATTGTGAAAGTCTTTGTTTTATTTAAAATATGTCATTTGAAAACTCCTGTAAGGCTGTCCCAACCGGTGGGTTGAGCGAACCTAATCATTTGATGGTTTCTATTCATTTCAGTTCAAATAATGATATAGCTAGTACATGGCACAAGACCATGCATAAGTAGGCATGGTCAACGGTTCTAGCTAAAATATCCGCCACGCTGGAAGCGTTGTGGAGCCGCTGTATCATAGAGTCACGCTCGTTTGTGAAAGCTTATCGGAAGTGATTATACGATAGGTTGTTGAAGTAGTTGTAGCGGCTCCGACGTTGCTCGGATCATGCGGCGGCCTGTTCGGCGTGTCTTGCACACCGGGGTATTAAACTGGAGGGGTTTCACCATCAAAATACGAGCGAAAGAAAAATGTATGGGGCGTTTGAAAATTTTCCCACGCCACGGTTTCACGGTGGCGCTCGAGCGCGTTTCTTTTACCATGTGTATTTTTGCCCGTTACAGAATGTATGCGTGCTATCGGGAGCTTTTCTTCCCAAGCCAATAGTTCGAATGTAGATTCGGTGAGCATTTGTGAACATTAAACACGATAATAAATGTGTTAGTTGTATATTTTTCTGATGCTATGAATTGAACGTACTAAATTTATGACTTATGTTGAACCGTTAAAATATGTTGACTTAGATGAGATATCTGACTAAAGTTAATCGCTTATTTGTTTTTCTTTTTATTTTCAGGTGAGTTCGCATCCCAATACTCCAATGGTCGCATGTCTTTTAGGGATGGTAAGATCTATGTTACACTTATGTTACTTATGCTGCAAAACCTCGTCTCAACCTAGGTTAAAACTAGCATATTTGTAACCACAAATGTGTATTGGAATTTTCTCAATCATATGCTTTAAACTTCATGTTTTAAGAAAACTAGGTAACTAGTAACTACAATATTGATACCATTTCTTTTTCATTGAGACAAAAAGATTGTCTAGTGTTTTTTTAACTGTCAACAAAGTGTATCGTTTGGTAAATTCGTCTGTGAATCAAATTCGCTCTGATTGTGCCATTTTTGATTTTTTTTACGAAGTGCAAATTTTTGATTTTTTACGAAAGTTTCCTAAATTTTGGAGCAACTCTTGTCATGTCATCCAATTTATTAATTATTTATTGGCAAAACGTATTTAAATATGCAGACAATGAAACAATGTTCCATGTTACAAAACTTGTTAAATTCTTCCTATATTTTAAATATTGATAATGCGTTACGGGCGTTTAAATAATTTTATTTGATTGCATGTTTAGATCAATTTAGGATTACGGCTGCAATACATGCTTTAGATATAA
>JXXA01007171.1:0-11690 GCA_000956255.1 Anopheles punctulatus
CGAACGTTGTCGGAATGGATTTGATCGATGGCAAAAGTACTTTCAGCACCGTTCGATTGCTGTTGGCATAAAACGCCACCATTTGGCTGATTGCAACCAATTTATCGAACATCACAAGATGAAAGGCTCGAGGCAAGAGCGGGGAACGTTTGGAGTATTCAAATTATGTCGCACTGTTATCCACGTATGAACAAACCAACGTTTCGTTTCAAATTGATGTGGATGTGATTGAAATGTTTTATGAAAGTCGTGTTTTTTCTATTTACAACTTTTTTTTTATGAGCAATCGGTTTTCATAGAGCAAGTGTATATAGATTTTCAACATGGCTAAAAGCAAGTAATGTTAATGGCAAGCAAAAATTAACTCATTGATGTGAATAATTGCATTTTGAAACAATATAAGCACTAAAACAGTCAAATTGCTCAGGCTATCCCAGTAAGCGACCCTAGGGAATTAAAGATTAGATTTTTCTTTCCCGTACTCTGTCACTTCCTGTGCGAGAGAAGCTTGACAGGGCGAAAAAAAAAGGATGCACCGAGCGGTAATAATTGAACTGCTTCCGGGTGCGATTCATCGAATGGTGATTTTGCCAATATGTGCGCTGGGTCATCTGAAGAAGCGATTGGAAACGATAAGAGACAGAAACTAGCAAGAAAATGATGGTGAAGATGAGTGCTACTGCAAGATATGCGCGCTTGTCGTCCTAAGGGAGTCCAACCCGTCGGAAACGGGGGCCGGATGTTTTGTGCTTCATTATGTTGCTGTTCCCGCATTCAACCGACGGTACGGTGATTATTTCGAACAACCTGCCGGAGGCTGGTGGCGGCTGGTTGGGGAAGATGGAAAATTTGTCTACACGTTGCAGGCGAATTCCATTCCCCATGAGCATTATTTTGCCTGTGCGATGAGCGAAAGAAGCCAGATAATAGCAGGCATGCGGATTCGAATGACCCGTACGGTCTCCAAAGATGAAAATTGAAATTGCTTCACTGAAATGGGATGAAGCTAAGAAAGCCTGATAACCGGGCCCATGTAGAAAAGAGCGAGAGCGCAGTGTTGATAGGAGAAGCAAGAAAAAAAAGTTAGTATTCGAAAATAGGCATCCGTGGTGTCGGCGTTCGTAACAGAATGGGATAGCGCGGGCATAGTACTAAGCGATAGGCATGCAATTGTCAGATATTGACATTAATAATGATGCGACTTTGGCTGCCCACACTGTTCCGTGTGTTGCTCGCGTCTCCAAAGAGCTAAAGCAGCAGATTGTGAACGCTTTGGGGAAGCGTGGTACCTTACCCGATCCGAGAACTCAACACAAAAGGCCTTCTCGAAAGCGACGTGCTTATTGGGCGGCATTTTGCACCCGAGCGTATCTCGAAAATTGAGCCACTGGATGTCCCGTGGCAAATTGTTGATAAGAATGCGAATGATTCGTTAGCCGACCGGTGGAAAGATTCCTAGCAGGCGTGCGCGGGCAGATTCCACCCGTTTTCGCAAAACCCGCTGGAGCGCGAAGAATTGCGTCCATATCTAGAATGATTCGGTGCAGAGAGAAATATTAAAAATGAAACCAATTACAGCCCGCAATGGGGCTAGGGGATGCAAACAGGGGTTAGGTTTCTGGGAGTGTTGTAAATGGATTGGTTAGCTTTGAATGTGCATTAGAACGATTTAATAAAATAAGAATCCCGATTGAACATAAATATTATCTGCTTGTTTACTATTAAAAAAATAGTTTTTTCGATAAACATTAATTGATATTTTTTATTCCTTTTTCACAGACACTTAGCTTCCATTTAATTCCTTCTGGCAATATCTTACTCAATCAAGAGAACGTTTAAGTACACAGAAATCTCTAGCACATCGGATCTATATCTTCCCAAACAGGTTCGACTCTGTTTGCACTGGAGACAACCGGTTTTAATTTAGCACTCCGGATGGCCGTAATACGACCGAGTTTGCGTGACTTACAATTTCAATTACAACTGTCTTGTGGTCTGCTGGCCAGTGTATATCCATCGTTTGCGTTTGAGCCCGGCAGCTTGACAGTACGGTACGGTGGCGCTTTCCCAGAAGTCATCGTTCGTTCGATGGGCAAAGTGAAGTCGGTTACAAATCCGAACCTCCGATCGCCAGTCGCCATTCGATAAGATCCCTGTGGGAAAACGCTCCGGATGACGGTATCCGACGCTTCCTGTCCGGGAGCGTGTGCGTGTACACGAGCGTGCAGGCTGGTTGAGAGATTGAAAATTTGCAAAAGGTACGCCGTGGTGGTGGAATTAGGGTCGAACAATAGTAGCAGCATGTAAGAATATGAACGGTTGTGAGCGCTGTAAAGATTTACTAACATTCAACAGGAAGTGATTCAAGCTTTGCAGCCCGTGCGGGCAAACGGATGCAGCTGACCCATCTGGGAGTTTCAACGGTGGGAATTTGCTTCGGCTTCGGAACTGTTTTGGACGACGGAGAGGACCGGAGTATAAGCGGCGCAGGAAGCAACCCGCAGGCCGTCCCGTCTGTCGTTAGTCCGTTCGGAGGAGAGGGAGAAATTCAAACAAGACCATCGGTGGCATTTGCGGTGCTCGGTTTTGCGAGCCAGTTGATGCGATGCGAAGGTGCCCCACATGCAGGGAAGTGCACGGTTTGAATGCTTGGAATTTCATCATTATATCCTTTTCTTTGTGTGCATGCCGACGCTACCGATGCGGGCGGTGCAGGTGCGGTGAGCAGCCCGACAGACAGATCCACCAAGGGAATGTCATTATACCTGGAATGGCATCGATTCGGAATGATAATCGACCGATGGATGGATGGTGCGGAGGACGATGACTGCGCCAAACCTCAACGTCGTCGTCGACGACGATGACGATGGCCTTGGTGGACGCGTAATTTATGGCGACAGTTTATTGATGACGATTGCGATCGTTGATGGAGTATTTATGGAGCTTTCGGGGGCCTGCCTGACGCGGTCGGCGACGAATGAAGCAGCGCGGAGAGTTATGATACTCAGCAGTTGATTTGTGACCGTGCAATATTTACTTAATTATGTCTCGCTGATGATGGAACGATGCAATGGCTCTCTTTTTCGGGTGCGCAGACATTGTCGTGCTTGAAGGCGCATTTAATTTATTGTTGTGCTGCTCTCTTCGTTGGGCGCAAAGCCGATTAATTGGAGCATTTTTGATTGGATGTGAATATAATTTCAAAAGCAGATTATTTTATTATCCTTGGTGTGCTAGCTGAATCGGTTTTATTTCGATAATACAAAAACTGGTGCCTGCTTTCAGGCGTTAACTGTTTTCTCTATAGAAACAAGCGTATTAAACTGTTGTTATGTACATCAGGTTATAATTTGAAATGTGTAGCATTCATCGTTTATCAAACGTCATCCATAGCACACTCTTTGTCGATGTGAAATAAGGAACAAGCCGTTATAGATTAATCGATTTGCTCAAAAATGTCAACACACGCTTGAATCGTTAGCTCGTTAAAGGTGAATCTGCATCATAATGCGATCGATTGGGGATCCTTAACCCAGACACTGGTATCTTTTTTGCTTGTGTTTGCGTATCCCAATCATGATCTCTATCTCTTTCTCTGAAACACACACACACACACACACACACACACACATACACCCAGACTTACTCTTTAGCCCACATGTTGACACTATGAAAACGCGCGCGCCACAATAGGACCGCAATCAAGCGATTTCGGGTTCGGTTGGTTGGAGAATCGTTTGTAGCAATCTGCATAAATTTGCACCGAACTTTTACGCGACACCCGATGCGGTCCTGTTCGCGGGGTGTTGATGCACTCTCGTGCTCGTGAGCGGCTCCTTTGCCGAACGGGGCAGAAGGCTCGTGCATAAATATGCATTTACTTAATTTATATCTTTATCTGAGCGTGTGGGGGGAGAGGGACGAGCGCTTCCCTCATCATCCCTTTACGCTACCCGGCGGGTTTGGTTCGGTGCAGAAAATCGCGTAATGAACAACTTTGGGTGGCAAGTTTTCCGCCATACTTCAGGGAGGTAAAATTCACTGCGGTAAACGACAGATCCATTCCTTCGGCCGTGATCCTATCGAAGCTGGTAGAAGTTGGAAACGGTGGCAGATTCGTATAGCATCATCAAGCATAGTGCTGGCAGTGACGCTCGCTTATCATTGCACCTTGCACAGCGAATCCTCTCGGCTCGTGAAGTTCGAGCAACCAACAGTTGGTACCGAAACAGCGCGCACTCAACCCGAAGGTAGGATGAAACACCAAAAACGCCCATCTCTTCGCACGCGGTGCGCAACACTCAAAAGCAAACCCTGCACCACCTTCACCACTCTGTTGCATTTCGCTTGCGCGAGCCCCTATTTCCGTTTAATCGAATCGGCCCACACTTTCGAGCGCGACATCATTATTTTGACTTAATTAATTTAAGCAAAAACATTTCATCGTTTTCCATTTCGGTTCGGAGTACCGCGCCCAAAATTCGATTTCGATTTGTGCAACCTTCCGAATGCTGACGCTTTCGTCTGAACCCGGAGGGAAGCAGCATTTGCCGCGTGCTTTGCTGCCAGCAATAGCAGTGGCGTAATTGAGCAAATTGGATGTAATATCTGCTGGCGGTGCGCATTTGCGAGCAGTTTGTTATTTTTTGTTGTTGTTTTTTACCATCGGGATGGGCTGCCACGATGTGCATAATTATGGGGCATGGTGCACGGCATGCGTGTTTACAATGAAAATACCCGTGCAAAATACCTTCATCGGATCGAGATCGTTTGAATCGAATTGAGCTGAAATCATTAAGTTTACGGTCGCCAAGGGTAGCTTTGAATGGCAATAAATTGAAGCAGGGATTTAATTTAGAAAGCCTCCAAAATACACTCTAATTATGGGTTTCGGTGGTGGTGCAGTTTAGCCATGATTCATACACGTGTAAAGTATTGCTATTCAGCCCGATGATGAGGCGGACAGGATCGCTCCCGAAGCAGTGTGCAATTCTTCCGAACGGCTGGAGCTATATCACTTGGCGTGGGATATTGTTTTCTCTGCTGAATGCTTGCATGCGACCTGGATTTCGGTAACAATTGTGCGAGCATGAATTCGATCCTTCGTGTGAGGACACTTTTCCACCCGGTTCGTTGCAAATGTGTACATAATGGATCCGATTCGCTTCGAGTCGCATCGTTTGCCGGAATGCTTTGCTCACTCGACCATCCGGCCAACCGTCCGTTTGTCCGTTCGTTCGTCCGATCGTTTGCCGGGTTTTATGCTTTCACCGCTCCGGAACCGGTCCACACGGTGGCAGTGGCAAACCGGTTCTTAACGCATGCGATACCAAATGGGGCATTTTATTATTATTATTATCATTATTTATGCACGGAATACGGTTGCATTTGTGCGATGCTATGTCTACGAGCTCTGCGAGCAAATGCTATGATGCGCAAGCGATCGAATATCGAATCGTTTCGAATAGCGAGCGCTGGGGAAAGAACATCGTTCGCAGCATGGTGATGATGTTTGGCAGGAATTATCTTGATTCCGCTGCTAGCAGGAAGAAACAAAGCACTGTCCGGTTTTTTGGAATCATCATGCGTCGTATTTTTTTTTTGCTCGGGAAAAGGATGCTCGAATCGAATATCGTGGGGTGGTCGTTTGTGAACTGTTCTCGTTAGAAATGTCCTTCGGGGGCTTAGGTGTGAATGAAACATGATATAAAAACGTCCTGGTGCATCCGGTATGGAATGAAATATATTTTTTGGGGCATACGAACAATTCCGCAAAAAAAATGTGCAGGTGGGATTAGAACTTTTTTAGTCAAATTATTTAAAAAAAAAAAATAATATCATTTTTTGTTCCTTTAGTTATCTCTTAATCAATTGAAGAAATAAAGTAATGATCGCACTAGGTTTTGCTATATCTATGTAGCAAAGCCCTGATTTGGTAAGTAGCTGTACAGGAGTCAACAATTGCGACAGAAGATAATTTACGAATTAAACTTAACAACGTTTTTTTATAGATGCCTCATCTTCCAGGAATACTCGTAATAAGTTGAGCAACTCTAGCGTGTTGGAACCTTCCAAATTGTTGAATATATCATGGTGTTTCCCAATACATGAATGTGAAGCACGATCGTTGGATGGGTCGGCGTGGGTCGGACTCTTGTCAATATTTGTGAGAGGCACGGTTCACGCACATATGCTGACTGCGCTTGGCAAGTTCACTGACGTACGGAGCTTTGATGTTTTGACGCGAACGCTTCTATGGCCTCCGCTGCCGGTGCGATGGTTCAGCGTAGACAGTTTCACAAGATATCAAAAGGAGCGTCAAAGATGTTCCCTCCAGACAGAAGGATGTTTTATCTTTCGTTCAGTTGGTATTACGTTTGGGTAGCTTCATTTAACGAAAGACAGTACGGGGCGCCCGGATCTGGATATGATTTTTCGAAGCCTCGGTTACCGCAGGGCACGCTGAATGGACTGCAAATGACAAGATACCGTCGCGCCTCGGTGGTAAAGGTAGCGAGCTCGTGCAATCGTGCGATCGTGTTTTAGGCAGAGATCATAGTGCCGACGGTAGCGTGACGAAGCGAATGCGTGCGCTGAAGGATGGAGTATGTTTCGGAAGCAGGAAGCTCATTTGTAGCATGAAAAGTGTGCTCAAGTGTTGCCGGCGAGGTTGGGGCTTGGTTGGTGGAGCGCACGCTGGCGCTTCACTGTAAAGAGTTTTGCGTGACTTCACCGGTTTTCCAGCCGAAGCTGGATGATAGCTATGGAGCTCATCTTTCGAGGCCACGGGACACCTGGGCCTACGGGGGAGGGCGTTGTTCCGCACGAGCTGAACAGTGCAGTTTAGCAGCAGCTGCTACCATGGTGAGCCCTCTGTGGGAAGAATAGGAAAAAAAACTCCGCTCCCCTTCGGGTTGGACGAAAAGCGAAGCTTTGTGTTGCATGTGGCGCGCTTTAAAAGCCACTTACCCCGGAGCGTGTGCACCGGAACCACTTATCCTGCCTGCCTGGCGTAATCGCACCAGGGCAACATGCAACATGCGGCGGTTGGAAAGCGAAATAAGCTCACATTCCAAAACCACGGGCACCGGCGGAATGGGAATTGTCTTTAGGGAGGCATTTCGGGCAAGCGCAACTTCCGGAGGTGTGCAGTGTTTTCCAAACGAAAATTCCAGCTCCATGAACGCTCCGGGTAAGCTGGTCGCTACAGGTTGGTGCAGGCGTCGTTCATGCGGAAAAATGAATCGGTCCTACACCTGTGCGCACCGAAATGCAGCTGGCTTTCCGATACGTCGCCCATTACCCCGAAGGGAACGCTAACGCGCTCCGGGAAACGTCACACTGCAAAGGATACTTTTCCTACGAGGAGCAGCTTTTGTGGGGGATCGTTTAGTCGTTTTTAAATCGGGTGCCGCGAGGCACCGAGTGCCTTGCGGAGACGGTGTGGAAAGATAATTGGATGAATTTTATCTTCCCTTCGCACTAAACGGTGCGTATAGTTGGCTGTAAAACTGGCTTAAAATGTTATGGTTCGTGATGGGAAAAATTGTTACCTACTCGATTGTTGAGAGGCACGACATTGGATAAACTTCAGCTATTTATCAAAATGAGGTCAGCATAAAATAGCACACAACAGTTAAAAAGTGTGTTATCATACGAAAACATATATTTTAACGGTTTATATAACAAAATTTTAGACACATTCGCTTCGACATCCTTTCCTAAATTTCGAGCGCATTAATATGGAAGGATTATTCTGGTTATTATGACCTATATCGCGCTTGCAACATGCAGATTACTCTTCATAACTCATATCAATGCGTGCTGGATGAGCTGGATTAGAGATAGAAAATATTGTTGCAGTAGTTTGGTGGTGTGTTGGGGTTGCAACCTCGTCTGCTTCACAGCAGCTGTGCGCCACAATTCACCGTTTTTCCATCGGAGGGAACAACAACAGATCAGAACGACCCTTCAAAATCGCTATCCCTACGAGCGGGAGCAGGAGAAAATAATCCATACGCCGTTACTAACAAATAGCCTTAATATCGTAATTCTGCTTGGGAACCCTATCGTAAAACTCCATAGTTGGGCAGCGCTGGAAACAGCTGGTCTGAAAAATTTTCCCAGAGCAAACGATAGGCCTACCACGATTGGGCTAGCATCGTAAACGTCTATTAGTAATAAGGCCTCACAAACATAAGTTCACATACGTACACACACTAGCGACAAATAACCGGATTTTGTTTGGCAAATTATTGACAGCATCCAAAAAAACAAAAAAACAAAAAAAGGAAATGTTGGAAAGAAAGCCACCAGAGTGCCGGAGTGGTGACAGGGTGTTCAAGCAGTGGCAAGAGCAAAAAAGCACCAAACAGCAATTCCCACCGTCTGCCGGGTCGGGTGGGTAAAAATTCACGCATCGTGTGCCGTGTGGGTATCACCCTTCCGGATGAATGAGCGAAACGGACCACGGCCCGAAGCTTGTTGTAAGCTTTGGACACATATTTTGTTTAATCGTAAAACATGCGAGCACTAAAATCGAATGCCGTCGGAAGAGGGAAAATCCTTCGCAGTGTGCGAACGTGCTGCGAGAGCCGTTTGGGACGGCCCGACCGACGGGCAGCGGGCGGCGAGCGGTTTGCGTAAAAATACATGAGCTTGCGAAAACTGCTCAACCGTTCGTCGAGACAAAGAAAACATAAAACTGATCGTATGGTGTTTGCTGGTTGCTGAGGTGGCGTTTAAGCTACCGTGGGATGGCGCGGAGAGTAACGGCGGGTGTTCCATGATCCATGATGGGTTTCGGAAGCGAAACCGAAAAAGCAACATTGTCCCAATTTATGTCACACTGCCGACGGAGCGCCCTTCAAAACTCATATTTTGTACTCCCTCGCTAGCGATGGTAGGACGGCGCTCGACACGCGTTTTGCGAAAACGGACGCAATCCAGGGTAATGACGCTTTAGAATGGTTTGCTCGTTTTTTTTGTCCCTTATTTAACACACTGGCAGACGCGCGCGCACCCAACGAGGTTATTTTGAAATGTAGGGTAGCGTTGAAAAAAAAAACGAATCTAGTGAGCATTGCACCACCCGCGCAACAATTCACGGTGAGCGCTCAAGCCAGTCGAATCGTCGGGGATGATCGAGTATCCGCTTCGGTCGGATGGGAAGTGTAAAGTATGGATCGCGAAACGTACCGGGCGCTGCGAAGAGCTTGTACGAAAAATTGTTGATTTTCCATCCGCAGTAAAGACGCTGAGCAAACATTAGAATACCGGTGGCGGCTGGCTTTCGGATGGGTTTTTGGATCGGCACAATGCTTCCTGGTACTTGTGTGCTGCGAGAACGTCAGCAGTACATCACACCGTGCAGGGGTTGGCAATGTACAAATGCTTGTTCGATTTACGGTTCTGAGATGAAATATTTTTGAAATTTTAATGATGGTATAATTTAAAAAAAGTACATTCGTTTGTGGCGCAGGTTTGTGTCTTGGATACGCCAAAAAGTATGCAAATTGTACTAAAAGTATTTCCTTGGGCAATGCAGTCTATTCTATAACTATCATTGACGATATTCAGATCCAACATGTTACGTTAATTAAATACATTTAGATGCCTTGGTAGTAGCATCGTAGAATATGTGATTATCGTACCTTGGTTTAATATAATGCCTTTGACTAAAAAGAGACTGCTATCCCCGTCCAGCGCTAGTGAGAGCGTCAGTCGCGATCGTACCCGCTTTGTGACGCAGTCGTTAGGACATGCGATGGGAGTTGTGCTACCGAAAACCGAACAGTAATATTCGCCTTCTCCAAATACTGTCCCTTCCTCGGGTTCGAAACCACGCAACCAAACGCGACAAGTGCTACCGTGGGCAACATATTTATGGCCACATAAAACTCAACTTGTCATCTGATTTTTCACACACAACTAACGGAGGCACATGCGTGGAGGTATCGTGCGCCGTGGGTGAACTGGGCGGCAACTGTACGCAGCATGGGCTTGAGAAACGGGAAAAAGTTCACTTCGAGTTCGCTCCGAAAACTCTGCCTGCGCTCGTCGTTGCCGTAGTACCGCAGTTTGTGGCTTCGCACAAATCCTACCGGCTTAAGGGTGGTCGGGAAAAGCTGTCGAAATTGAAAACAGGAAAAGCAACTATTGGATACACGTGTGTCTGTGTGTGTGTGTGCTGTGCGCGAGAGAGAAAGAAGAGTTTGTTTGAAAACATTTCTATATGTAGAGAATGGATGAACGAGAGAAAAAAAAAACGAAACATCGCGAATGAAATGTTTCCTTTTTTCGGCACGAGCGTGTGTCTGGCTGCGTCGCACCGAAGCGGAGCGGTGAAAAAATGTACGGCAATCGTTTAGGAAAACATGTGTGACATATATGAGATGTTTAGCAGGGAAAATAACATCTTCTTTAGTGTCTGATGGGGCCGGTGTGGTGGTGGCGAGAATGACAGCAAGAGGAGGCGTTGATGTCATAGCTGTCGGGAGAACCGAAGCATGGCAGAAGCGGCAGGTGTGGTAATATTCTTTCATTTCCACCGCTTTTTGTCGCCTACCGTGCCATGCCTAGGATTCGGTGGCGGCTACATACTTTTTACACATTCATATGCTCCACCCTCGTGGAACAGGTTGGGCAGTGAGAAGCTCACAGACGTCATACACGTAGCCGGTGATTCGCATTTTTCTTCTTCAAGTCACGCGCTCGTGTAGGTGTGCCAGCTCTGGCCCAACAACACTGCTCCCTCCTTCAATTTGGTAGCCGTGTTTTTTTTTTGTGACAGATATTTTGATAGGTCTGTCGTTTCTTCGCCCAAACTCCCCATAGTGATGTCCTTGAAGAGCGAAGTGGGTGGATGTTTGGGTGGTATGGAATCGATAAACTTTCCTTTCAATACGAATATATTCCACGCTGCTCGCTGGCCCGTTTGTGAGCAGCACAATAAAAGGCAACATTTGAGCAAGTTGCAAGTATGGTGAAGACCGCCCCCTTGCCCGGTAGCCCGCTGGCCATGGAAGGGGTCTCGGACAGGAACAGGATAAGTTCTAAGATTTGGTTCGTTGATTTTGAAAAGATGCTGAAAGAAAGGAGCCATTGAATCGTTATACTTTCGGGTTGCAAGCAGCCCGGGTATCGCAATCACATGCGCTCACGAACCATTACGGATGCTTTCACTCAGTGAAACGAAGACCTATAGTAGCACCTAGCAGTATCATTGGCGTGCTAGTGTGTAGTCCGAAAAAAAACGCTCAAGGATGCGGAGAGGATAGTTCATGATGCTTTTCGATCGTTTTGTTTTTTATTTATTTGCCCTTCGAGCTCAATACGTTCTTCCTTACATACGATTTAACAGAGTATCGTTTATGTGTATTTCTAGAAGCAAAACAAAAAATGAATAAAATAATACATATTCAGTCCAGTCATTCCCAGCGATGAGCTTTAGTTGTAAAGGGCATTAAACTTTGCGAGTGATGATATTTTGAACTTCGTGATGATGGCTAACAATGAGAATTACCGATTGAAGTGAATTTGAATGGTAGCTTCGTAACAACTTAGTCGTATACTAGGATGGGATAATAAACGGATTGTGCATGTTGTAGTTTTGGTTGTGAAAGTCAAGGTTGCCAAAGGTCAATTATGGTATAATAAATAATACTGTAATCACAAAAAGTTGGAAAAGT